>JAECUM010004698.1:0-161115 GCA_016617855.1 Megalonaias nervosa | reverse complement strand
TATATTTTGGTAGCCTCCGTTCAACATCTCAAGAGCAGAAAATCGATTCAAACGAGTTCCAATGGTTATGTGGTTACTATGTTAAAGAGTGGTGCTCGAACATCCGTTGACAATTTTCTAAGCATGCAATGACGGCATTTCTGGACCCATATTTCCACATATTTTGCCATGCGAGGTCAATATAATCTATCCCTCAGGAGAGACAGTGTCCTATCTCGACCATAATGACCGCAATCATCATGCAAGTAGTGAGGCTTGGGCAGTACCAACTGTAGATGCTCATGGTCATCAGCACTTGCCTTCCTGTATAGGACACCTCTTCGCAGGCATAAATTGTCAAAGGACCTAAATAATGCTAAATGTTCTCTTCCAGTAGATAAGGATTGTTGATTAGGCTTTCTTTTGCCTCGTATATGAGTTACCCATTCCCTTATAATACGATCCTTGGAGTCAATGTCATCAACAACATCTGCAGACCGACAAAGACTTTTTACAAATGGTTGGGCAATAGCTAAATTACAGAGAACGTGTAAGGTTTCTTTGGTAGTAGTCTTGGTATCCTTGATGTTGATTCTGCTCTCTACACATGGCAACCGAGATAGACCGTCCGTATCCAAATTCCTTGATCCGAGTCTATAAATGATGTCAAAGTTGAAAGCAACTGGAGCAGCTAACTATTAATGGCCAGTTGCATCAAGTTAGTTTGGCTGGTATAAGAATATACGTGAGCGGATTGTTGTCAGTGTACACAGTAAAGTAGTGTCCGCAAAGGTAATCATTGAATTTCTCCGTGATTGCCCACTTTAATGCCACGAATTCCAGTCGATACGCTGAATAATTTCGCTCACATTTTGTTAACCCTCTTCTGGCAAAGCAGATTACTCACTTGATCCATCTTGAATCTGATATAAAACTGCACCAATGCCGTGGTGACTGGCAACTGTGTGCAGCTCGAAAGGCTGCCTAATGTCAACATAGCCTAAAACAGGTGGTGAAGATAGGGCACCCTTCAGCTGTTGAAAGGCTTTCTCTTGTTCCGGTGCCCACTTCCATGATCTGTGCTGCATTTTCTTCTGACGCTTACCCGCTTTATTCCGAGCGCATAATGGTCTGGCTATCTTCGAGAAGTTCTTCACAAACTTGCGGTAGTAACCAGCAAATCCAAGGAATTGCTTCACTTCCTCAGGGCTGTGTGGAGCTGCCAGTTCATGATCATGTCAATTTTGGGCTGGTCAACCTCAACACCTGCCTCTGATACAACATGGCCGACATAAATGATCCTTTCCTTGAAGAATTTGCACTTCTTTGGGGATAACGTCAAACCACGCTCCCAAAGCCTTGCTAGGACCATTTCCAGATCTTTAAAATCAGCAGCGGGTACACCGTGTATTTTTTCTTCCAGGCCAAAGACGTTGATCGATAGATGATTCTTTGCTTCCAATTTTGGGACATCTTCGACTTCTGCTGAAAACACCTGACAGTGATCCTTGTTATTTTTGATGATCGCGCACTCTTTCGTCGCCATGATCTCTTGGTGAACTGGACACATTTACTTCCACACAACGGGGTGTACTTGGACATTTGAAACAAGATGATGTCGACAAATCGCGCTGAAATCGTCACTACTAAAAATTATGACCGACTTCGATCTCAGCCATGGGTCGATGTTTCTTTTTCATGTTCAGCCCGCGTGAAATGAATGTTTAAAGCTACACCATGTTTGATAGCCGTGTGTGCTTAAAGCTGTCAATGGACGGTCGGTTTCATCAGTCGCTGTAGTAGTGGTTGATCGACACCGCACGAGAGCACCTGTGGATTGTTGTAAACAAATCCTTTGTCAGCACCACCGTACGCCTTTTCGTTTGTCTCTGTGTCAGTGGAAGGTCGATCCGGGAAAGCTTTACAATCTCAGCACGTTGTTGCCGACTCACGATCTCGTTCAAGCAATGCCGCCCTAGTTTTGGGATACGCTGTGGTTTCCCCGTGATCGCCTTGTACTCGTCGCGTAGCTGTTCTGCATACCTCTGTGGGTGATGACCTCTCTGTGGACCATAGTTACCAGCTCGTCGTCGCCAGGACCCCATAGTCGCCACCAACGACTTCATGTACCTGTGCGATGAGTTCATCCAACGCGGCATTCGACCTGGGGTAACGTGCTTGCCGCTCTGTGACCCTGAAGTAAATCTCTCTCAGGCGACGGATCAGTTCATGTCGTAAGATAAAATATTGTCCAGGGTTGAGCATCATGGTTAAGATAAAAAAAAAATTATCCTATACACATTCTTTAATTGTTTTTTACTTTTCCTTTTCTCGAATTAGACATAAAATTTTGATCTTAATGATATAATGCCACCATGAGGAAAGAACTGATGTCAGTGGTTGTTTCAGAGAACAACAGAGAGATGCAACAGAACCTGCAGAGACGAGTAGTGTGCTGAGCACAATGCGGTCATCAAAAAAGGAAGCACAGGACCTCAGCCTTGCCTCGGATTTAGAGTGGGTGGTTGTGGACACTTACGGGTGTGTCAGAACTGCGGAGGACGAAACATCAAGGCGACCAAACACTATTATGAAAAAACGAGAAAAATAAAACAACAAAAAAAATGTTCCTGGATACTGAGCTAAGACTACGATAATTTTAAGAGTTTTTTTAAATTATTCCGTTCCCATACACCTCACCTTTACGAATAAGGTCTTCGTCGTGTAGTTGATCCTGATGACATCGTTTTCGGATAGCTCTTGTCGTTGTTCTCGTGTGAGCAAAAGCTGTCTTCGTGCCCCTCTTATGCCTCTCGTCGCGATGAGTTTTAAAGTCATATGAGCGTTGTTTCTCACCACGGTCGCGATGGCTTCGTCGAGGCTACCTGGATTGTGCAAGATGACGTCGGTGATAAACGCCTCGTCGTCGTGGCCCGCATACATTTTTTATATTAGAGAGTTACTATTAAAATAAGCACAATGGATGAGGATTTGCACAAGAATTTATTGCGCGTTATCACGTCAGGCAAAAGTCCTCAGAGTGGTATCAGCTGATGGAGGCAAAATTGGACTGACCCGCACTCACTACAGTCCTGGGATGCTGTCCTTTTGGCGACATCGATGAGATCGTGACTAAAACATTAGCTTCGCCCAAGGGTGAGAAGTTACCATACCTGTGGGGTCGATCTTTGAGCCTACGTTACGACTCTACACGGAGAAGCTGATGAGAGGTAAGACCGTGGGCAACGACATCAGCATTGACGACGCCATCCCGGGTTTCCGTTATTCCCCGGACGGGTACATCGTGACGGATCACCAGAATTGTGCTTCTCGAGTTTAAGTTTCCATTTGTGAGACACATAGGAGTGATGCTACAGTATTATCACCCGCAGGTGTTATCAGGTCTGGCCGTTTCTCCGATCGCATCCCGGGGCCACTGATCGATGCTGTCTCTTGCATGTGCTCTTACGATCAAACTGAATTTCACACTGTGGTACAACAGGAAATTCCATCTCCGCGACTTTTACCGATACACCCATACGCCACTCGCGATCGTGCTCTTTTCTGGCGATCACGACTTCCACGACGACTACGGTGACTGAGGAGACAGAGCTGCTAAAATTACTTCAGCAGGGTCTGGACACGGAAGTGCTGCTGCACATAGACCAAGAAACGTGTTTGATGATTAGGATATCGACTTGATTTATCGTGAGAAAAACATCGTTGCGTACATGCTATTTAAGCTAATGGCGATACAACAACATGTGTTGTATCAGGAAAATCATCGCTACGCGAACGACTTGCCGTGTCGCTTGTTCACGAAAAACCCGTCCTGTGAAGCGTCGGTTTCTCTTGTTGAAAACTGTCGTAGGCCTTTTCGAAACGACTCAGCAACATCGATCAGAATATCGTCTACCGTTCTGAACTCGCTAATCAGCATGAACATGTCTAATTTACCACCACGCAGATATGATCGCATTTTACTGAGAACTCGCTGATACTCCAACAAGGTCTGCTTGGTATTATTTGGGGAGGGGGCTACCAGCGCGGGCTCCATCCGCTTGACCATCGGCTGTAAAACCAATCCGGCTCCGGATTAAATCAGCTTGAACGGATTGGCCGACGGATGTCACTGCGAGCGGTGCGGCTGGACAGTGATTCTCAATAAACGTCGATAATGTCGATAAGCGCATTTGTACACGTAGACTTTTCGGTGGTAGTAGCGGTAATACGATTCGAGTTCTCTCAGCTCGTCGTTTGATAAATATTCGTCGATGTGATTAAAATAGGCGATCGGTCTCATCTTATGCTTCTGAATCGACTAAACTCTTGATTAATAGATCCAACTGAGGCAAATGCTCGCTCAAGACTTCATATGTTTGCCCACGCTGAACGTTTTATTTTGGATCTCGAGCATTATCTCTGGACAATCGTTTACCTGATAAATCATTGTGACAATTAACCTTGTGTTTATCTCTGCGAACTGATTGAATTTAACAAGATACTCGAGCGTATCTGGAGCAGCCTACAGATAAATCGCCTCCATGTGCAAGTGCGCCGCCAGAGTTTTTCTAGAATCGACATCGATCTTATGATGATATCTATAAAGGTGACAAAACACCACGGCAATTTTTCCACGTTTAACTTTATCTTCACGTACTCCAGCAGCTACTCAAAAAGTTTTGTGTGACCATCCCATATCGACATGTACAGATAAAGATGTAATTTTCTATATAAGATATCTTTTCTCATCTCCTATTCGACTTCCCATGGATCCTTAAAATGTCCCTTAGCAAACTCACGCATTATGTTCAGTGTTTCGACAAAGTGAGTATCTGCCACTCTGGGACTTACCAAGTAACGATACGCTGACGCGACCAGATTCACATCGATTTTTCCGTGCTCATCATATGCGAAAAAGTAAAGCAGTGCATCCATGGCCTTGTTTGATTAAAAAGCACAGTATGAAATCGCCGTGGGCGGCTTAGGATCGGCCATCGTGGGCGGTTCCTCGTCGGGAGCATTACCGGATCGATCCTCGAGCATCATCAATTCCATGATCGCGTCCAGGTAGTCGTACTCCAAAGCGACCTACTGGAAAATTTTTCTCTTGTTGATGGCAGCTTTCGGTTTTCCTTAAACCGTTTTCACGACACTACCTTGTCCACGCACACGTAGTCTTTCCGATGGGCGTCATCGTGTTCATTTCGTGCAAACTTACACTCTAAACATGGCCCGTTCTCACGATCTCGTCCACTATGTTTGGATGCAGTTCCGTGATGAAATTGTGAATGATCTTCATCGAGAATTTTACTCATTCAGACAGACTTACTATCGTTTCAAAAAGAATAAACCGCGTTCAGTCAGTTCAACGCCTCCTGCAGCTGCTGGTGTCTCATAGCCACCAAGAAGTGATCGACGCTTGAAACCTTATCCGGATCACTTTTAAGTAACTCAATAGCCTTTTTCTAATTCTCTAAGGGCCTCGTGTGCTGCTTTGGCGCTTTCTTTTTCAGTCGCTGAACATCTACGTGTTCTGGTGCAAAGAAAAGTTTTATGAAGTTTCTGGCGATGCCTGCTGTGACCGACATCCTTTTATTATACAATATCGTCCACTGAAAATTGTTGAAAATAGCTAAGTCCTGGATTTGACGGTTCGGCCGTCAAGCAGTAAATTCTGTACATGCTATATTTGAGTGTCGGTGTCGGCAGCAAAAATTCATAGACATTTTCTATCGCGATCGTCCTCATGTACAAAGTGGTGCATGACGCGTCCGCGGTTTTTTCCTTCTAGTCTTCAGCTGTTCATCCTCTCGGTGTTACTCGTTCGTTCACAAAGATGAAATTTCAACGTGAAAGACTCAAACGGTGTCGTAGTCTGCAGCCAAAAATTAACGTACACGCCAAGGATGATCCACTCGTTGACGCACTGGACGCGAAATAAGCCTGAGTCCACGTCGAATATTCCGAAGACGCACTGGTGATGAATCAGGTTCTACTTCCACTGTTCGAGGTCAGCAAAGGTCTCATTCCGACGTTATATTTAACTCGACACGCATCGTACAGTTTATTGACGACATCAGATGTGTTCAACTGTGTCGACAGTATGTAAATCATGTTGTAATCCATGTCGAGGTCTCCAGTTAAGGATCCAACAACACGTGACAATGCATAATCGATCATCTGCTTGTAACTTTTCGCGTAATCCTGCAATGCAGTTCCCGTCGTGGGGAGACCTGTCACTGAAAATCCTCCCATGGCGATATTTCGCGTCATGTTCCCGGACAACCACAGTTTAGTAATACCAAGCGATTTGAAATGGATATATGAGATCGCCCGAGAGTCATCGGTGATCGGCCACGTGATGGGTAATCACGGCAGGGCCTGGTTGGACATCCATGTCGGTTTGAGTAATGTGATCGCGGCCTGCGTTGTATCAAGTATTCCATCGACAACTAAATTTCCAGAAATGACTCCACGAGTTTTATCGTATTTGTACGTGAGTGCCACTTCGAGATCTTCCACCGAAACGGCCTGCGCTGACACCAAAGACTGCTTGGATGGCACAGGAAGTCCATAAAGCATATGTCCTCCAATGTAAATATTTCCAGCCATCTCTCCTCCAGACAACGGTAATTGGTTATGTGCTAGCCTGGAAACGTGCGACCACCGTGCGACGTTTGCGTCTGGGGATGGATAACCCACATCGGCGAGATTCGAGATGCTGTGTCCGCTCATATTAAGATCCCCCTGCATGGAATCTTCTACACGATTTACTTGTTTTGTCCAGCTTGCGAGGAAGTGCTGGAACTACCTCACCCGATAAGAGTTCCAAAGGAAGTGTAGGACATGGTTAATATAAAAATGACATCATTAATTTCGACACCAAGACGAAGACGAAAAAGTTGTAGCACCAATTTTTGCTGAAGAACATGCTCAATTACGAGCATTTACACGCTCAGCCCGCATCAGGAAAAATACAGAACGAGTTTGATCCATTGCTGAAGAAAATAGGCAACAGTTTGACAATCGTCGAACCGGATGATATCTAGCCGGGGGAAGAACCGGACTATGACGGCCATAAAATTATCGTGCTTGACGACATTAAGATCGACCACGAGAACATGACAAAAATATTTCTCGTCGCGAAACAAGCACTGAAACAGTATTTACCTGACGCAGTCGTTTGACGACGTGCCCAAATACATTCGACGCAACATGGGATGACCGACCGGAGAGAGATAAAACACATTCTGGCCAAGCGTTAAACAGCAAAATCTTCCGATGATGAAGTGCTGTTATTGAGCTAGAGCGATACTATGCTTCGTCTTTATAAAACGATCGATGATAACCCTAGTTGAGGAGAAGTAAGACAGCTGCGTGATCACGTAAATAGAACTCTGAGCGCGCTGGAAATTACCAACACAACTCGTGGAAAGGTCAATGGAAAGAAGAAAGCACAGGCAACTGCGTTGCCCGCACAGGCAAATCCATCTTGAGTGTAACTCCCCCTGCCAGCACAGGTAGCTTCGCAACTGCGCTGCAAGAACCTACACTCATCTTGCCCCCACCACACACCAAGAGTGCGGAAGAGGAAAAGATAGAGGAGATATCGAGGATACAGGACAATACGAAAAAGATCGAGGAAAAGATACCGAGCGCGGTGAGTGAAGATCAAGCGAGATTAATAGGGCTCGTGATTAAAGAAAACAAGAAAGAGGTGAGCATGATGAAGGAGGAACTGCATAACATGAGACATGAGGAAAGTGCTGAACTTACAGACTCGACGAAGCGATCTGAAGAGGAGATGAGAAAGCAGAGGGGGGAGAAGGGGAAGAAGGAGGAGGAAGTATCGAGAGAAAGGGGGAAAAGAGACTGATCAGAAAAAGATGCAATGAGGATGAGATAACGAAACTTGATTTGGAGATGAAAGATCTGGAATATGTCATGGAACACCCAGAAAAATATAAGACTGAAAAAGATATGTGCTCTGAGCCCAAGCATGACAGGGAAGCATATGAGGCGATGATAAATAGAAGAGAGAAAGCAGTGAAGAACTTAGCTGCACTGAGAAAAAATCTGCATAGCCTTTCTTCGCAAAGGACAGGATCGGGGATCCACGGTGGTAGTGGTGGATCTGGCATCCACTACTACCAGAACCCTGCCGAGATAGTAGCTCGACTGAAGCAGGCTGGTAATGTCAGTATGGAAATCGATAAATGTAACGTTATCTTCTCACGCGCGATCAGTACCAGATTTTGTACAGGGACTTAATTGGCTTGTGCCACACCACTTTGCAGCCCATACTAAAATAGTGATATGCCTCTCGACAGTACCACGCAGTTATTTGATTAGCGCACAAGTTCGATCGTGCGGTTCAGTGCATCTCTGGATTTAGAGAAGCAGGCATCGTACGAGATCGCGTTGATCTCCGCCGAGATCTGGAACAGCTTTTTTAACGTCACCGCGAACAAAAACCAGTTCTCGTACTGGGCCAGTGCACAACGTCAGAAGATCAAGATTTCTCCAGTAGGTTACAATATTTCCGACATCGCCACGGAAATTTTCAGGCTGATCACGGCCAACGGACACACCTCTGCCAACATCAAAATCGAACCCAATTATTCCACGGTACGCAACAGAACCATCCTCGCGGGTGGTCATCGTGTAGGATTTGACATCTCCAACTCGATTGGAGCCATCTTGGGTTTCAGTACCGGCACTGTGTAATCAGGGAGAGGTGTGTACCCGTGAACATCACCGACATCAACAGTTTACTCATCAACTGCTCGATCTCCCGAGGGTCACTCTCCGCAGTCGGTTCGGCTTCAAACGTCATTTACTACAGAGCCATTAACGTGCCACCGGGATCGCTGATGCAGATTCAGACTGTGATTAGTGATGTGATTATGATTTTTAACGTAGCTTGAACAATTTTTCAGTCATATCGCTACGATGTCTGCAGTGTGATAGTTTATAGTGATGTCTAGCACTGGGGCATCATGCCGTAGACATGTAGCATGATGTCCCACCCAGTCACATTATCCTGACACCAGGCCGACCAGTCCTAACACTAACCTCTTAATGCTGAGCGCCAAGCGAGGCAGCTGTTAGTACCATTTTTGTAAGTCTTTGGTATGACTCGACCGGGGATCGAACCCACGACCTTCCGCATCCGAGGCGAACGCTCTAACCACTAGGCCACCGGAGCGGTCAGATTCAGACTAATTCTTTTATTTATTGCCCTGTTGTGATCCACAACGTGGTCAACGTCTCAGCGGCTCAAGACGTAGGTTGCCAGCAGAACAGTGATGGATTAAAGTATAAAACATGAGACGATCACACACAGCTCAACATAAAGTCGTGGGTGGATTTTTATCCATGTTGTTTTCTTCAATTCGATCGACTTTACCTCGAATAGCTGCGAAGGCCGCTCTCATTGCCCTCAAAGCCGCTGAAGCTGGAGTGATCGGAGCTGCATGCGCGGATCTAACGGTAGTAGGACAGAAAAATGTCAGGATCACCTACCATTCGTCTGGGACGCTCGCAGCATCGGCAGTTGTGCTGCCTGCGACACTGTCGTCCGCGCCAGATTTGACTCCACAGAGTAGTTAGCTGACAGGGGGTTTCTAAGACAAAACCCTATTTTGTATTACGACGACAGCATGGCTACCTCCTTCCAAGTCCCCCCATGTTAGTCTAAACAAAATACGAAACCAACTTTGTTGAGGCAACAGCGTCGATTTCATTATTGATTACCTGTCAAGGACCCATCACTGAATCATCATCGTCGTTATACAAAATAGGGTTGGCTTAGAAACGCCCCTTTAAGCTAACTACTGCGGTTTTTATATGAAATCGCTAACGATTTATATTTTTATTTCACACTAAATTGAACTGCTAGCAGTTTGTACCTTGCACTCCACTATACCTAACATTCACATAACATTTCAATCCACTATTAATAACTCGCTGAGATTTACAGGTCACTCGTCTGACTGCCAAAATGAATGCGCTATTAATAACACGCTAGGATATTTTTAAAAATCGATACTTTCCACAGCCAATTGCCGAGATATTTTTGATATTCACACAAAATTTATATCAAATCGCTAGAGATTTATTGTAATAACCAACCTAAAAAATCCACCTTGCTAAATTCAATACTATCAGACTTTTATATCCTAACGCAAATGTATTGATCCCATCAGAGCAGTATATTTTATCATCAAAATTACAAAGACCAGATTTTATAATAACATCTGTCTCAATTGTATGCCAATTTGATCTTATTGCCATCATCTCAACATAGCTAGAAAACCCTTCTAGCGCAGCCTTATAATGATCGAATCCTATCATCTTGCCTACCCCATTTCTTTTCAATCCTTTATCTCGTTTCTTAACTTTATTATCAGCTAGTTTCAGACAGTACATTTTACTACGCAATCCGATAATCTCTACGATAGGTACCAAAACTATCTCATCCTTAAATCTTCCTATTACTTTTTTGTTAACATCATAGTGAAATCTGCTGTTTTTAGGATAATCTGATAGATCAAACATTTCTCGGTTATCATAAAATTCTTGATAAATAAATTCTTGATATAAATATCATCAAATTTTATCTTGTACATAAGCGAGTCAGAATGTGTAAATAACAGCTCTGCAACAGGCCACTTACCTTTAACAAAATCGTAATGAAATTGATACATTAACCACTTTGATATTTCAAGTACTGCCATACCGACATAAACTGGCTTGTTTAACTTCAGATTTGTCTCTCTTCGTTGAATGGCTACTAAATTTTCATTAAATATTTTCTTACTTCTAAAATCGTCAGTTGCTAATACTTTATTACGACGTTCCACGTCACTGACGATCTTTATGTTGGCTCGCTTTCTGATGTTTTCCATGGTCTTGCCAAAGACGCTGTTATTCATAAGCCTGAAAACGTTTTTGTCGAATTCTATTTTGGCAGCTGCTCGTCGTGCTTTATTTGAGTCTATATAACTCTTCATCCATGGTGACTGATTAGATTTTAGCACACAATGAACTTTTCTTAATTTAGCCCATGATCAAATGCTTGTTTTAAAATCGTATAATGACAAACGTATCTCCGTTTGTCAAGCAGATTATGAATTAGTTTTCGAACAACAGAGTTGTTTGAAACAGATTTACCACTAGTGCTAGCACAAGACGAATAATTTCTCTGTTCATCAGATAATAAACTGTAATCAATCAGCATTGATTCTGGACAAAATGGATAGTCGTTATGCTTATCATGAAGCTCAAAAGGATAGTCAATATTAACTTCTATAAGTAACATCATCCGTTATAGTTTAATCAGTTTTTTTGAAAAACTGTTTTTCACTAATCAGCCTAAACCAACCATATGGCATAGACTCCGACATGGAGTAACCATATAAATTATTTGTATATAGAAAGGTTATAAACTTGATGGTGTCATATTATTATAGTCGGGTCGATATTTATTATTAGCCCTGGCATACTTTTTGTTATGATGCTTATTCCGCCTCGGATTCCAAGTTCTACGAAATTGAACATATCTGGGTCTGTTAATTAGTTCTAGTTTTATTTTGCTGTGCTTGAGTAATGCATGCCAACTTAGTCCGGCTGCCGAATAGTACCAAGCTGGGTGGAGTCCGTAGTTATCAGCGCTGACATCTCTGCAATTTTCAGATATATCTGCGAGCAACAAAACATCTGTGATAAGATATAAATCACCACAATCTCTTAAGTTTTTGCAGCCGAACGAATCCCAAATCGATCGAGCATAAGCATAATTATCATTATTAACACTTTCAAGATTTAACCTAGAATAAAACTTATGCTTGTCAGGTAGACACGTTTCATCAAATCTGCTTCAATCATAAAGATACTCGTAGGAAAAGATACCTTTTCGTGTCATCAAGCTTGCCTTGCCACCGAAATGTTCAGGATCCTATCAACGATAAATTTTTGTTGGTTTTGATAAATATTTATCAACAGCACAAACGACCTTATAAGCCGCTCTCAAGGAATATGCGCTTGTATTTTTCTTGTCGAAGATTTATCAGGGTTATTTTCTGCTCCTTGCACTGGAAGTAAAATAGACTCGAAATCTGTGTATACTATAAGAGGCACTTTCATCTTGTGTCTGTAATATTTTTTCATCTTCGCCAGGCATAGATATTTTCTGTACATTAGAGCAGTATTCGAGATGTTTATCAAGTACATGATGGGATTTACATTTACGTGCAAACACCTGACAGAAATATCTTTTCTGTATGCTTGGTATACTGACCTCCAGCTAACCCGTTAAAGTTTTTTTATCCACGCGAAATGATCTTTATAAAATAGTAAATTTTCTGGGGGGGTTTTGTGATGCTAGATCGCTGATGTATCTGGGATATACAATTTGTTTCTCATCGACACCAAATACATTAATACCTCCTGTTAACAGCTGTTTACTTTGCTTTTCGAATTTTGGAATTTGATATTCAGAAACAGGAAAGACAATCCCGCTAAAGTTTAGATTATTAACATGACTAATATAATTCGATACTCGATAAGGATGATATCGTGCAGGAAATAAAGTGGATAATACTACCCATTGGAAACATTTTATATCATAATTGTTTACATTGATACAACATTTCGAGTTTTTAATTTTAGTTGGCAGCTCGACATATGAGCTACCTCGCAATGGATTATATTTCATAGTGTGGAACAGTATCTCTGTTATTTTATCAAATTTCCAGCCAGAACCAGATGTAGTGTACTCATCTATTTTCTTCCATCTAATGAAATATATTATCTGACAGCGATATTAAATCTGTCCCTGTTAGAATTCGACTAGGTTTTGATGTGATATAAGGATTGGCAAATTCCTCGCGTTGCTTAGTAGCAAGGTGCTCTGACGTAGGAGTCTGATTGACAAGCCTATCCTTGGCTTTCTGTTGGGATTCCAGAATATATTTAGCTTAGATAACTTGATATAGAACGGCCCTATTATTTTCAAACCCTTGTACGTGATAAGCTGGGATTTAATTGTTGGCTGAAGCAGATAATATAAGTTTATGACAGAGAAATTTGCTAGTAAACATTATCAAATAATCAACTGTTATCAAAACCAGCAAATGCAGTTGCGATTATTGTGGACTGATATCTTTCTGTTGAGAGTAGACTTTTCTTTGTTATATCGGCAAGTTTCAACATTCTATATATACTGTTTTATATTTCTTTACTTGAGTGTGCTGTGAAAAATTTTCAATTAAAGAAACGAAATTGCTACTATATAACATGAGCAAAATTATGCTTAGTGGACTCATACCAACAGTTAACGAAGAGGAGATATTCTATGTTCACGAGAAGTACAACTGTTATGCAGGAAATATGCAGGGAACGTAATTAATCTTAAAACTAAGGCTTCGTTTGGAATTCGAACTCCGACTGGTTATAGGATAAAAGTGAAAGGTGCTGATGATACCAAATATACTGAAATGTTAATCAAGGACTTTATTCATTCGCTGTTTTGTGAGGAGATTCTAGACGGAATGCGTGTTTATCAGGTAAATAAGAGTATTATTGACAATAACATCGCCAACTTGTCATTGCAAAACGAGTTTCAGCTACATCCTATTTATAACTTTTACGAAGCCAACGACAGAGGTGTTATCAGACATATTAAGACAAAAATGTTGTTGGTAATATTGATAATATGAGTTATCTTATTGTAAAGATTGGTGGAACTAATACTAATCGAATTAATTATAGATCTCACAGGCCAGTGAAATGTAAGTCTGTCCTTTTGAAATACGAAAAGATTTATAGCGATTTGATCAAAGATTTTTTATTTCACTAGTTGGTATCCAGCTATTAAAACTATCATCGTAACCTCCCCATTTGACCAAACTTTTTTACCTTTCCTTGTTACCACTCGCTCGATGATAAATATATCCTGCTCTGTCCGCTGCAGCTCCTGTTCATAGAAACTTCCAATAATTTCTTCTCCTGCTGAATCTTTCAGCTTATACGTCACAGGTATTGTTGTTAAAATTTTATCCACAACGAATACTTCCTCGGACCAGTTTGGAGTGAATCCTTTTCCGAATGGTTTTTTTCACTAGTGAAATTCTAACTCTATCACCAACGCTAAACTTATGTCTTGGGTACATATTCTCGTTCGCCAGTATTGGATAATTTACAGCTTCATTTGGTGACATTCCAAGTGTTTTATGTTTTGTGTTAATGTAATCCAACACAATCTTTGGTAGATCGTCAACAAAACTGTTAGTGTTTTTGGCTGTAAATTGTTTCTAAATCTTTTCTTTCAGCGTACGATTAAATCTCTCGACCTTGACACTTTTCCCTTAATTTCCGGTGATGTATTTGATGATGTTATTTTGTTCCAGAAACTGCTCGAATTGCTTATTAAAAAAATTCCGCTCCGTGGTCTGTCCATACCTTATTCGGTTTTCTTTCTGTGCTGACAATAATACCTCGTATCGCATCAGTTATGGTTTTCCTCGTTTTATCTGTAACAGGTACACTAAACTCGTATTTTACTAAAAGTATCAACTACATTCATCAGGTACCTTTTCTTGTCATTGTGCTTAGCAATATATGACATATCAGCTAGATCTATTGCCCATATATCATCAACTGACTTTGCGACAACTTTTCGTCGAAGAAATTTTTTAAGGTCTGTGAAGTTCATGTTCGAAAGTGCTTTGAAATCCGCTGACATAAAGTACATTTTTACCGAGTCGGGGCTGAGGCGCTTGAGCCTTACCGAGCCCTAGTTTATATTCGCTCCAATGATAACTTGGACTAGCTTACGATCAATTTGCTCTCTTATTCCCTTCGGTCTCGTATCGCTTAGCTCATCAAGTATAATACGGTTGCAACCAGACTTACCGTTTTCGTTGTCACTGTAACATATGTCATGACACATTGCAATTTCATCGACCTGATTGTACGGCTGCTCCCCCGGGATGGGATTGTCATTCTCATTAAGATGCTCTTCGAGTGGATTCCAAGGCCCTGTATAATGATAGCGAGGTAGGGTCCATCCATGTTTGGGTTTCAGTAATTTACCAATTAACTTGTGAATATCTAAGTCGGATCCGATTACAGCTCGCTGATTACAACACTGGCAATAAGTTACTATTTTATCCAGCTCTATACAGAGATCGTGATCAGCTTCACATGTACACGCTTTGCCTTGCATTTTTTTTATAATTTAATCATCGACTAAAATATTATTAGGAATTCTTGACATTCTCTGATCTCGCGTTTAAGAAACATACTCTTTATACTGCCACAGTTAGTACAAATACTTTTCAGCATTAGTCTGTTATTTTCTGTAGTTTCTATGGTGGGATTTCCGAGCACACGTTTGTATTTTCCGTTTTACTTCTGCATTTCAGGCAATACCTGGTCATTTTTATATTTGCTTGTTAGATAAAATTGCAATTTTATCGTTTTCCATGCTTGGTTTAGGTGTAAATTGTAATACAAATTTCAGAAAAGCACCATAGGCGTGCTTTGCACTCTGTGCTTGCATTCCGGACATTTGTGTGATAAACATAAAGCAGTAATATCCACAAGCTGCAGTTCCAACTGGCTGAAGTTGATTAGACGAATAATTGATTTTGTTTTTTATACTTTTGAGACAATAGCACATACTGTTTGAAAATATCACTTGGTGGCAGCCCAAACGAATCAAAATAGTTGTTTTTATAAAGCGCTACCAAATGCGTGCCAGATCCATCATTGAAATTTTGAATATTTATTACACACCTTTCTGCAGCTGGCATAGAGCGAAGTGATTGGACCGCTAGCGGTAGGATTCTTTGAATCTCGAGCTCATCTTTAGAAAATACTCATTGAAATCCGTTGATATCTTTCAGTTTATCTAGAATCTCAAAGTACCGGGTAGCATAAATCCTCTCCCGAGTCCTATTCCCAGCAGATTGGGAAGTAGACTTCCCGCTATTCCTGCTAGCAACGGACCTATGAATTCATATTGGACTGCTTTCCGGTTCATCTTTTTTTGTGTTTTTAGTTGTTTTACGTTTCTTTGCAGTAATACGTTTCTGAACACTTCGTGTTTTAGGCATTTTTTATTTATAATCGTCAGACAAAAGTGAAATGCTTCGCATTTTACACTAACTGTTTGATACTGTCACCGGAAACAGCTTTTTTGGTCACCCCGGATATGGCCTCCAAGGCAGCAGCTATCCCCAGGGTGCCTAATACTGGTAATAATTTGGGTAGTACCGTTTTTGCACTAGTTGCCAGTGCAGGTCCCAGAAATCCTCTACGGATCGCTTGCGATCTCGACATTGCAGTAACTTGCGCTGCTGATAAATTTAAAATAAAAGGTTTTCCCAGTCGTATTTTATTGATTTGCCGCTGTGTCAGCATTTGTTTTGCCGGCAAAACGCCAGCACTCGGGGTTCCGAAATCTATCTTCATTGAAACAGACTGTCGTTTAATAACAGCTTGTATTAATTTTTTTAACTTGTCATGGCGATAAATTCACTTCAGGCACAATGTATTTCGTTTTGTATTTGTCTTCTGTTTGATAAAATTTGTACTGCAGTCATTCCACCGCTTGTTAGGGGATCAATACATTCTGCCCGCTTGTCTGATAAACTTGTAAAATGCAGAGCATTTCAAGTGCAGAACACTTTAAGTGCAGAACACTTGGTAGTCTTCTTGCTAGAAAATCAATACATTCCACCGCTTGTTTGATAAAGTTATACCGCCCACATTTAGACTTCGACGGTCACCCTGCCCTTGGTAGAATCTATCGTTAAGAGTCCATCAGATACAATTAACGCATAAGTATAGTAATCAAAAGCTGGAGCCTGTCCAAGTGTCCACGTGACTTCAGTGTCAGAATTTGACCCGATACCTCGTTCACTATGCTTACTGACATCAAAGTGAAATATTGGATAAAGCGTTCTAAATTGTTCGACTGAAATTTGATATCCGCTATCAGCATCTTGATATTTTTGCATAGCTTCTATCAGGTACATATACGCAAGAGATACGTCTCTGTCAGCTAATGCTGCAGCATCATCTGCAAAATTGCATTCGCTCGCTTGTTCTGGATACTGCTTAGAATTTATTCTAAAAAATATTCGTCTGACATCTGGACTATCAAATACAGAATTGTTTTGAAGCTGACTTTCACGTCTATTCTGTCGTTGCAACACAATAAATACATGCCTTGGTAACTGCTCACTTGGTGCTATTGTTATTCTCCATGTGTTATTGACTGAATTTGGTATTGCGGTTTTATAAACTTTGTTCTGCATAAAATGTCTTTTTCTGTGAATGCTGTTAGCATCGTCTCAAGTTCTATTGATTTCTAAATCGATAGAACTAGACGTGGCATCCACAATGCCAATCATGAAATTACAAATTGTGCATCATCGATACCTGCAGCTTTCATCAGACAATCAGCTCGGTCAAGTATGAGTGTATGTTTTATCCCACGAAATACCTTTATTGTAGTCTCTACAAAATCCGAAAATTGTGCTAAGCGGAAGCATCATTGTTATTTGATATGAATTATCTGTGAACGCTCTTCGTTTAGCGTAACCTTCGTTGTACTCGCTATTTCTAATAGATCTAGGTGTTATTCTGTTTACGAAAGGTATCATTTGTGTTGATGTAGCTGCAGCATCTAGTGCAGTAATTCCAAAAATATTACACACAGTAGTCAGTGATGCTCTTCTTACATCAGCATTTACATCTGCAGCTGGTACAACAATTCCAAGATCTACAGCATTATTAATAAGAAAAGCTCTCACTAAAATTGGAGCAGCAGCAGCATCTATACCAGGTGTATAATTGTATTAAAATTCAGATGAAATATTCCCATCTCCAGTATCATTTAACTACATCATATTTGTTTCAACAGATCTCAAGTAATCGTCGCTGAACGAATCTGTGTTAAGAATAGTACTTTCTACTGGTAGGTGCATAGAAATATCTTCTACGGTTTGATTAGCTAGTTGATATCTAGCGTTTCTAAATAAACTCCAACCGTTAATAACAAGTGTCACTTGTGTACCAGCAGGTACATCTCCACCAGCTTCTGTTTTTATACTTCCTCGTACTTCGAGTACGACTTTGTGTGGTAGCAGAAACACGTCCTCGTCTCTTGTATAAAATGTTCGAATGCCAGTTTTGTTAGGTTAGTTTGAATTTTCATCAAGATACTCAAATTCTGTTGTTGAGTCATCTGTTGGTATTTCCTCGGTCAGGTCAAGGTAATTTTTGACAGACATTCTTTATCTATCATTGCTAGACAATAATTGGAACGCCGCAATATCTGGTTGAGTGCTTGCACTCCGAGGTCGTGTTTAAGTTACTAATTTTCTAATAATTTCTTCGCCTTGTGGAGATAGCAGTTTTTGCCGTTTTTATTAACGCCTTCGTAGTTTCTGATGTTGGTGGCATTTCAGAAATTGCTTGTTTAATATCCCTGTCGCTTGGCAGACCACTTTGTGGTCCGCCCTTAATTTTATCGATAATCTTCTGTCCAACAGCTGAACCTGCCGCAGATGAGGCTGATGAGGCAAAAACTTTAGATGCGTCTAACGCGATAGGGGATATTTTTTGCAATTCCAGGTACATTTTCAATTATTTTGGAGAATATATTTCCAAAGAAACCTCCTACGATATTTCTGTGATAAATTTTTCGTTGTTTTATTTTGTTAAACGAAACTCCTGATAAAATTAATTGTGGTTAGCATAGCTGACTATGATTAGACAACTGTGGTGAGCAGAGCTCACTGACCTAAGGTGCAGATAATATGTTACAATTTCGTTATTGAGATTTAGCTGCAGGCCCGATTGATCAGTCAGTGTTAACGTGATAGAAGATATTTGATTTTCAACACTAACAGGATAGTAGATTATCTATCTTGGATTAACTTGCATTTGTGAACCTGGTGGTACGTCAGAAGAAAAACTGTAGATAGTTTGACCTTTACTACCACGTGCTGTATACGACCCGCTGGCAATAGAGCAGTTTATTAAAATCGAATTTACTTGTTATATCCACAGGTGACTCACCATCGTATGAAATTGAAGCACTTTGCGATTCATAACCCGTACTGTTTTTGAGCAAATCCTATCAACGGCCCGATGCTGCTAGCGGCCCCTTAAATCAACAATAAAACCGTTTTTCAAAGTGATTCTGGCACGCAGTGTGTTATAGTTTGGAATGAGCTCAAAATTATCTGATGCAGATTCAATCTTAGTTGTAATCAATAACTTTATTGCTTTAGTTAGATCTGTAACGTTAGAAGCGCCTTGTGGTATCTTAGCAGAAATCCAAGCCCGGCCAACTTGCTGGATCGATTGAAATGTAAAATTGTCATTTACTTTAGTTCTGATATTTGCCCTAGCGTGCCAAGCAGTAGCTGATACTAGTCCTATTTCATATTGCGTCGCGGACGTTTCCGTCCCCCGAGTCCAGTTCGATTGGTGGATTATAAATAACGGAGAAGTTTGCACTGTCTGAGGTAGTCTGTGATGAATCAAGCAGTAACGATGTTAATAACATTCCTATTTTATCTGATAGATAAAACTGAACTTCTGGTAGTTTGTGCTTTGCGGTTAGCAAATTAAATCACTATGTAAAATATAATATTCGTCCGATGTTAGATAACCGTTTGATTTGAGATTATCTAAAATTTCAACAATTTCATTATCCATTTCTGTGCTCGTATTTCCGGCTTCCTTTGATGCTATTAATAGCATCAACCGGTCAACTATTTCAGGGGTCGAGTTAAAGATCTTCAGATCGTAAGCTGTTTTCTCTTTTATTCCAAGTTCGTCAAGCTTTTTAGCTAAGTTTTCTAATAACTTTGTTCTGTAATTAAATCTTTTTGTTTTGTTTTTTATGTTATCAAGTATAGCATAAATTTCAGGAATAATATCTTCTCTGTGCATATTAAAATATATTTTTGCTTCATTGTAACTAGTAGATTCTCTGATCTTATCAAAAGCCACTTTATTTTTTTTTTATAATTCCTGGTAGTTTAATGCAATTATCTACCTCATCGTCACTCACTTTTTTATATCACCAACCTTCAAAAAAATTCTCCTCAAAATTTTTTAACTTGGTGATATCGACTAGATATACAGATTCTCTCATGAATTTATTGATCGTTTCCAAAAAAATAGCCACATATTCTTCACTATCTCGAGCCTGCTCTTCAATTTTTTTGTAATACTGCAGCTTGTACAGCTGGATCTCCTATTCGCTCAATAATTTGCTCTGCAACTTTAATTTTTGCTCCTCTTCAGGAATACCTTGTAGTCCTTTCTCTGATAACTTTAAGATCTTCTGGTGATACCGCAGAAATATCTGGCTGTTTGCCAAGTACTGCTTCGGTCTAAAAAGTCTAACAGTTTCTTCTGCAGTTTTCTGTAGACTCTGATGTTCCTGCTGAACCTTCCTATTGAATGCTGCTCTAGTTGCAACAAATTTCTTTAGAACTTATCCGTTTTGCGTCCATTTTTTCGTTTTATTTATTTTTTAGACTAACTTTAGATTTTGACCGTAAGACCAATTTTCAGATGTTAACCGTTAGATTAATTTCAGTCCAAAAACCTGTCTATTCCACATCTGAACATACGATTTCCATCTCTTGTTGGCTTATCAAATAAAAAGAAACTCTGTCCACCATCACCAGTAGCGTTATGATAAAGTTCGGCAAATTTGTCTTTCAATACACCCCCGCAGTTCTCGAACTATATTTTGTACGTCGAGATTGTCTAGTTCACCGAATATTATGAAACAACCTGTATTTCGCCTGAGAAATCGATCCACGTTATAAAATATTTCAGCTACGTAAACTGTATTACATTTTCTGTTGCGTGATAGTTAAAAATAATAATTTATCTTATTCATCTCTGCATTGCTTAGCGAAATGTCATCAAAGACAATTATTTTAAGCTCGTCAGAATCTACTTCAGCAACAGGAATTAAATCTTCAGGTTGTTTTATGATAAATATATGATCGCATACGCTAAGTTCATTTTTCAGCTTTTCACTGTACTCACTGAGCAGCTCGTATTAATCCTGTTGTGGATTGATCATGTATATATAAACTCGATCATAATTGGAAGTTGTTTAGCAATAAATTCATCAGAAGATTAGTTTTGCCCGATCCAGTTCGTCCTATTATCAGATAATGGCAGACCGGTAGGCCGTGGCTTTGTTTATGTTTTATTAATCGCTCCGTGTCAAAGTTGATTATGCTCATTCTATACCAGGTATTCACAAAATTTTATCTCGCAGTAATAATGAGCTATTTACACAAAATTTGGTACGTTAATTGACAGCTCAATAGAAAAAGAAACTACGACCACCACGGCTGGTGTAGATTTAACAAATTATATTTAAAAAGAATCTGGAGATAGAATGACGGGTAACTTAAGTATGTCAGGTCAGCGAGTGCTAGACCTTGAAACATATCCACCTATCAGCGTGGATAACTCATAAGCAATAAGTTTTGCACAACTTAATGCGGTCAGTAATGGTAAGTTATGGTTGTCAGGTGGAAAGATGACTGGAAATATCAACATGAGTAAATCAAAATAGTAAATCTTGAAATTGAATACCCTCCTGCTAACATAAATAACTCACAAGCGGTAAAGTTACGCACAACTTAGTGCGGTTGATAATTATAAGTTACCATTATCTGGTGGAACGATGGCTGGAAATATAGATATGGGTGGGAAATTAATATTTAATACTCAGCTTGATAAAACAACTTTGACTAAAACGATTCTATAACAAATGTCAAGTTTGTCAAGGACAACTTTGTAATAAACTCCAGTGATACTATGGTGGGAAATCTGGACATGGGATCGAATAAGATATCAACTACGGCAATTCCATCAGCAGTATCAGATTTAACAAATAAAACTTGCGTCGATGATATGATAGCAGTGGATATTACAT
Organism: Megalonaias nervosa; assembly: GCA_016617855.1. Taxonomy (NCBI): domain Eukaryota; kingdom Metazoa; phylum Mollusca; class Bivalvia; order Unionida; family Unionidae; genus Megalonaias; species Megalonaias nervosa. The sequence continues at coordinate 139,136 of JAECUM010004698.1, read as the reverse complement.
CACGAGTAGCAAAGTCCGGTGATACGATGACGGATATGTTAAGCATGGGTCGATTAAAATAACGACGACGTATAATCCAGTCGCCCCATTTGATCTTACAAATAAATTTTATGTTGACGCTGAGATAAGTGCAGTACCAGCGAGTGCAATTACTTATACAGATGCTAATTATCTTAAAAAAAATCTAGAGGCAGTTACAGGTGCGATCGATATGGCTGCCAATAAATAACTTATACGTATGTGCCTGTTTCTCCATCCGATCTTATCAATAAACAGTACGTGGATAGTGTTACCAAATCACAAGCGATTGGTGGTAGTATAAAGCGAGCTAAACTTAGTGTCGGTTATACAGTATTCCAAATCTCGTTCATTTAAGTCAAAATCGCTGAGGTTTTGTTGCAAGTGCATCAAGTTATTACTCGAAGAATAATCCAAGTTTTGCGTTTGCGTTTAACAGCCTTATTAGCGATCCAGGGTGCACCACAGACAGAGAAAAAAGTGAGTTTTGGATCAAAATAAACTAACCAGTGGCTGTAGCAATATGGAAATTTCAACTACAAGGTATATTACAATTAAGTGCCGGGTGTGTATGTGTATGCATATATATATATATATATATATATATATATATATATATATATATATATATATATATCACTGGAGACTAGAAGGACCCAATTATGATAGAACTTGGACTACGCTGTATACGGCACCGAGTGTTTATATTGCTGATTCTCAGCAATTTATACTTGATCCTTCAGATACCACAAACAAGTACTCGTATTTCCGGATGTATGTTATCAAAGCAGGAGGTACTTACCCAGGTTTGTCAATGTTTCAGATATATATACTCGATGACCTAGTATAGGTCTGGCGTGCTAGCATGCTGTGATTTTAACGTGATTGTAATCTATAATGTCTACTGATCCTCCATCGATCAGAGTCGCAAGTGAGTTTTATAATTTTATACTAAACTCGAAAATAGAGATCGAAATAGCCGATCTTGATTCGTTAGACCCAGAACGTGTTGAGGAGGCAAGAGCGATAAATTGCTCGAATGAAAAAATTACCTTTAGAATCACCCGGTTTAACTGAGAACAGTGACAACTTTGCTAGAATTTCAGGAATGAGAGGCCCTCAACTGAGATACGCGATCAGAGACTTTGGTATAATTAGCAAATACTGTCCTGTAAGTGAGTGCAAGGAACGTCGGTTAAAAGTTGAAAAATATTTGATATTGCACTGCTTGAGCTAAAAAAGAAAATGTTTTGACGATCGATAAATCTAACCTTAAAAAAAAAAATTTTATGGTGGTAAGAAACCAGAGCAAGAGAGACTAAAGAAGATTCATGACGAGCTTGACAAACTAGCTGAAACAAGAAAACAGAAGTTTCTTAAAAATCGTAAGTTTAAGGACATATTTGCTAAACGTCTAGTATTTCGTGTACTCGGTATGGACTATTGTGATAAAACATGCCGTTAGAAATGGTAGATAACATTACTGACACTAACCTGCTAACAACAGCATATCTAGTTCTAACAGACTCTCTCACCAGCAATAAAGAAAAGTATAACACATATCACATTAATGCTGCACTAAACACAGTATCAGAAACTGAGTCCAGGACTGAGTTTATGATGTTGAACGAGATATATTTTATCAAGAGCTTGACGATATTACAACTGTAAAATCTATTATTGATAAAATATTATGAAATACATAATAGTTCTAAAAACAACTGCGTTGAAAAACTATAAAAAGAAAGAACCTGGAAAGTTACTGACAGAAGCAAAATACTAAAATATCAAAGAGCTGATTGCTAAATACCTAAACCTACCTGTCATAGTTATACAGCAAGCTGATATTCGCGGTTTTTTGAGTTATGCAACAGCATATGCAAATCTCAGGAAGCAACTAGTATTTAAAAATTTTAAGCTGGAACAGTTATATTATGTTGAGTTATATCGACGAAACAGAAGATATTTATCGTGATAGAGTCCGTGATATTACTGAAATACCAACACATTTTGATCCCCCATTTTCATCCTCAGTTTTAACAGATATCAGATATGATGATATCTCATCTTTAGTATATGATAAGTTTAGAGTTTCTTGCCGATCCTGTCAATAAAAAATTCAGTGCCCTGATCGATAAAGCTTCTGCCAAAAATATTTTTACTATGGCAATTGAAATAATTTCATAACGAAGAAAATAGAAATAATCGATTTCAACCACATATCATCTGGTCTCCAAGACAACAACAGAAACGAGCTGATCAAATACTATAAATATTACCATAAAAAAACTTTACTGTGTCAGACGTGCTAGGAAATTTTACAGTAAAAATAATAAGCGCGCTGAATTATACTCCAATATTACTAACAACGGCTGCAATTATATCAGCTGGCGGAACTGCAAATCCGTTATTGATGATAGTGTCAGAGGCGCGGCGAGTATTGCATTATCAACAATAAATAAAAAGATCGAGCCAAAATACTAGAATAAAAAAATACGTCTTGTAAAATAGCAATAGCGACTTATAATAAAATTCTTAATCAACTTCGAACTTATCTGCGTGGTGAGAAGTTTATCATGCCAGATCTAATACAGGAACTGCAAGTCAAAGACGATTTGCTCGTAGATATAATACCGAACAGAGTTGCGAAATACGAATAACGATACTCAGCAAATTTTGTGTGAAATCGCCAGCGATTTTCATTTCAAAAATAAAAATAGTAAAATTTTGTCTAAATAAAGATAGTAAAATTTTGTGTGAAATATGAAAAATAATGGAAGATAATACAGTAGAAGATACCATGTTAAAGATGAAAAGAATTCTTTTCCGAGATAAGCATATGACGATTATGCTTGACAATGAAAGTACAGCATGTATTTCGAAAATAGAAATAAGATAAAGCTGTCTCTGCTTCGCACAGAAAATTCAGATTATTTTAGTAAGCTTACCTGGGTTACAGACTCACTTTCTAATGATGTTGATAATCTTTACAATCCAATATCACAGAATAAATACACAAGATCACAGTCAATGATGAACTGAAAAAAATGTTATGTCAGTAAATCAGTAGTCTCACATGGAAATTTTATCAAAATGATAGGACCTGGCTCTCCTATCAGTGGTAAGATTAATCTATACTTGTTTAGTCATGACGATGAGAATTATATAATAGCGAAAGCTGAGATTCTAAAAAGATCTCGGCAATTGGCTGTGTAAATTATCGATATTTTATTACCTGCAAATCTCAGCGAGTTATTAATAGTGCACAGACATTTAACAGTCAGCCGTGTGACCTATAAATCCCAGCGAGTTATTAATAGCGGATTGAAATTTTATGTGAATGTTAGGATGAGTAATTTTGTGTGAAAGACAAATAAAAATCGCTAGCGATTTCAAGTAAAATCCGCAGTAGTTAGCTTAAAGGCGGCGTTTCTAAGCCAACCCTATTTTGTATGACGACGATGATTCAGTGATGGATCCTTGACAGGTAGTCAATAATGAAATCGACGTGGTTTCCTCAACAAAGTTGCTTTCATATTTTTTTAGACTAACATTGGGGACCTTGGAGGGGGGGGGTAATCATGCTGTCGTCGTAATATAAAATAGGGTTTTGTCTTAGAAACTCCCTGTAAGCTAACGACTCACAGGCCAGACATGCCCTAGAAAAAACCGCGAAAAGCTGTCACCGAGTGCTCAGTAAGAGCAGATCTTTTCTGACCTCGATAAGAAAATTTCCAGTGTTTACGTGCCGGGAGCCGGTCGCATCATGCTTGAATATGGCATGAAAAGATTGTGGTGACTGCGTTTTCAAAAAACCATGTACTCATCATTTACACCCAATTACTTGAGGCTGAACGATGATACGCCCATCAACAACTCGACGATCGAGTACGAGGTACCCATCGCAAAAGAGACGTGGGACGAGGCTGTGTATCTGCTTCCACATGAGCCTTTCCTGGAGGTCCGTGGAATAATCCAGCCTGCAGTAGGGGGTGGAGATTATGCCACCAATGCTCAGATCCTGCTTCAGAACAACCGATGGACGCTGTTCAAGTCGGCACAGTATCAGCTGTACAATCAAACCGTGCAAGAGATTAACGCTAATATGCCACAGGCCAGCACGATCATGAATCTGATCATGTTCAGCAACGACTATACCAGATCGTGCGCCAAGAGCAAGTGTTGTGTCAGAGACCAACAGGAGTTCCGCAGTAAGTAACGAGTTTTGCACAGATGCATTACCTGCAAACATCGCCGCGCTCACTGAAACAGAAGCTGATAACGCCATCGTTGATCGACCCGCAGAAGCTGGAATCAATGCTTATCTGATTGCGGCGATGACTGCAGATGCTGAAGGATCTGTCAGTGTGAGGAACGCCATCGCCTCTGCATTAGCACAGGCACGTACTGGAAATTTCAATCAAGGATTTGCCACACGACGCCCTCTCACTGACTCTGGTCATGAAATATGCACGATGCTTCCTCTGAGCAGTACTTTTGGTGTGTGCCGCGATATCCGCACCGTATTAGAGGCGTCAAGCAAGAATTGATCCTGGAAAGAGAGTCTCCAGCGCAGTACACAGATCCGCCGTTCCAGCTGATGGCCAGTTTACCATGACGTGGCTCACATTGTGGATGCCGAAAATCACTCCCTCGACGTATCACGCGCTTGAGTTAGAGACCACACTAGCTCGATTCAGCAAAAAGCTTTACTTTGAGCAACACAGGATTTACATGTAGCAGTTTGCTCAAGCTTAGCAGACCACGTGGTGGAGAGTGGCCATCAATCCAGGCAGCGAGCTTCTCAGGCACGTGATGTGGCATTTCAGTTAGCGACACTGCGCGCTGACCAAACCGGCAAGAAGCATGTGTTCGACCATCTTAATTTATCTCGAATTCACGTCCGTATCAATTCCAGGCAGTATCCAAAACGATAACTTTGCTTCCGCCACGAGAAACTACACCCACGTGTACATGATGCTCATGGAGGCCGTGCAAATATACCAGGACGTGGACACGGGTACACAGGTGTCGCTGCAGGATTTCGCAGGGCTGTATCACATTCTTCATTTCGATGTATCCAAGCATTCCAAACGTCTCAAAGATTCCCCAGCCGATATCAACATTCTGTCGACAATTGGCGATCCTAGTGGGGATTACATGTGTTACGCTTTGGTGACATCAGACCGATTCATGATGCTGGACGTGCTCAACGGCAAAATGAACACATTGGTGTGAAAAAATGTCTAAACCATTATCATATAGCATGCCTCAGCCACAGCGTGGTCGAAAACAAAAACGTGGCCGCAGTGACCCACAGGGTCAACGCGAGAGTCGCGAGCAACTTCAAGGTGGTTCTATTGTTAGCATGATAGTTTCGTTCTTCAAAACGTTTTCTCCAAGACTGTTGAGCAGTGTGTTACTTCACCTAGGTCACGCTGCGGCGACAGAAGCAGTCACTGGAGCTACACAAAAAGTGGTAATGAGAAAAGGTGTTGCCCGTAACATGCGCAATGCACGTCAGAAACATGATATTGTAACCTCCTCAAGTGGTTATCACAACCAAAAATGTAAAAGAGCAAAATAATAGCATCTGTTGTAATATAAAAGAACATGTCTTACACGCCAATAGGATTAACGCAGTCATCGCAGCAGAAAAAATTTATCTGCATTATCAGGACCAGATCAGCTCATGCTGACTCATCGCCAGGCTGCCTCAATCGCTAAACATGTCGCGGCCAGAAAAGGACTCATGCTGAAATTGTCTGTGTTTGAGCTGGCTAAACAAGGAGGATTTATCGCATCACTGTTACCCCGTATTTCTGGGTCGTTACTTCCCTCTCTGTTATGTTTTGGAAGAGGACTTCAGCTTCCTGAACTGCACGTGGCAAGAGATTTGTCTGCAAGAAACTTGCCAGAAAAAACTGAAAGGTTTAACAGAGTCGGTGCTGCTGTCTAGCTTTGACATTGAGAGACTTAGCAACGAGCGTTAAAAATTTCAGGTGCGTTTTATACGAATCACTTACCAGATTAGATGAAGCCCGACAAAAGCTGCGTGATTAACGTCCAAGATTATTACGATGGATCTGGAACTTACTGGGCCGTGTGGTGAACAATCCATGACAATGGGACGTCAAGTATTTTGATTCTTCTGGTTTACCTCCCCCCGACGAGGTGATCCAGTACCTGAAAATGGGCTCGGGAAACAGGGTTTCCAGAAGGCGCAGTGCTGTGTACAATTCTTTACGGACTCAGGATGTCGACGACAGCATGTGTGGCTGGTACTGTATCCATTACAACTAGCAGAGATATTATGGAACGTTGCCACTGGAATCCATCTCATCACTGAGAATAGTGGACTGTATTAGGTATAGCACAATCTTTAACTCGTGATGTCCCAATGGTAGAGAAATGAAACAAAACTATATAGGGTCAGTTGAACAACACTTTTGGAGAGAAGGATCGTTCTCTAAGGACCATTTTTTCAATAGTGAATATTGTTCTATTGGAAAATAATACAATCTATGGGAAAATAAATTTTAGTAGAATCAAGTGAACCAGAACTACATGTATATTCTCACTCTTGGATAATGCAGATTTTAAGATGTAAACAAAAATCACAACTAACTGTTTTCCAAAATAACAGATTTCCTAAAAGTGTACTAAGGACAAAAGAAATGAATGGTAACAAAATTAAACAAGTCAAGAACATTAAAGTTCAGGAAGAAAATTCCATTAATATGAGTATCTGTTACAGTGGGTTACTACATTATGCACTTACATATAAATGAACAAAAAATATCCAGCAACTTATTATTCACAGTTGTATCTGTAATAAATACAAATTAATTCAACTTGCACTGAGTACAGGATGGATATCACTATCAATCACAAGGTTCAGATCATCTGCAGAGTATCACTGAAAATGCTCACACAAAACTTTGCTGAATCCCATGAATGAAGCAAAGAACATGCATGGCTAAAGTTCCATGTGTATTTTCTACAATGAAGTCTTTCATAAATTTATATGGCTACAGTACCAACATGTACATATCCACTGGCAAGCATGACATTGAAGAGAATTACATCTCTATCTGTTTTTTAATGCAATCCAGTCCTCCTTCCATCGTGCATATATACACAATCTCAGCTACAGCAATTCTACAATGTATGATCCTGCTACATCATCCAAAAATGTCCACATGCTTTAACACTGATTTTGTTGTATGTACGTCTCTGGGCATGACAATAATGACCTTCCATGGGAACATGGTTGTATGAGGATCCATATAAAGCGAATAATTAAATATATGTATAATCAAATTCTAGAAGAATGACATCCATTACTGAAATAACCATGGCTGAACGCATACATGACTTACCAGTATATGACTTTTACTACAGTATGCTGGTTCAATGCTTTATAAAGGATGCATGCCATCAAGAAATCATCACAAGTTGAAGAGAAAAAAATGTTAAATTAAAAGATCAAGATTTATTGCCATCAAAAATGAAACTGAAGAAAACCAAAACAAAACCTGCAGCACCACAAGCTTTTCAATGTAACTACTGATGCTCCAAGAAAATAATTATTGAGTTAAGAAAAAAAACAAAAACAATAACATTTAATCTGATTGCCTTTTATAACTACAATAGATTTTTATTACCTGGAAAAGAACTTGTTACTGTTCTCCAACAACAATGTATTCCCTCTAAATTTTATTGTACTGCTTTGAATTTTCATTGGACATTTTTGTTAAACACAGTTCAGGAAATAAGCAATAAATATCCATATAAATAAATAAATTGAAGCATGAATCCAAACAAGTCATTTAAAAAAGGGATTAGTTAAGAATTTAATCAAATAAAAAATTTAACTGTGATGACTTCAATTCCCATATAAGATAAAGATTGAAAATTTAAGTCCTAGAATCCAGATTGATAAAATATATTCTAAAAGTGAAACTGAATAAATCAAAATGTAAGACAAGGTATTGACATGAATCCACTTGCCGACTAGAAAACTTCTGCTGTGGCCAGCAATATTCAGATTGGTACAGGGAAAAATACTGGTCATAAAAAAGCCTGAAAGCTAGGTTACAGTGACCTACTTTTGGTATTGCTGAGTTTCCCTCAATGAGTTACATCTACATTCCACTTGTTATGAGTGGAGGCGAAACAGGGTGCAATGAACAGACAGCTGAAAATATAGATCTCTCAAGCACGAAATTAAGGTAACCTAGTTACCAGGCTTGAGATGCCTCCACATGCTAAGTTTTTTAAGTAAAGAGGGTCCAACATATTGAGGGTGGAACAAAAATTGATATTTGAAAAATCACAATCACCAATCAAGCAGCAAAATTATGTCACAATGACTAGGTTTTAATCTATAATTATAAGTCACCTTAAAATGCATCCACATTGCAATGTTTATAAGTGTAGGTCAAATATGGCAAGATACCTAGTATGTAACAGATTAATAAATAACAAAAGTGATATTAACTATATCATGCCAACTGTTCAACAGTACTCAATGTAGACAACTTAAATTTTTGTGAAGAAACCATTTTTCTTCTTCCCATCAGCGACCTTAACCTCTGACCTCAAATTCAATAGGCTTCTTCATTACCCTAAGTGCATGCCATACAGTTTGCTCGATATATGTGATGTAGAACCAATGTTACTGTACAGCAAACATTTTTATTCTTTCAGTCACTGTGATCTTGATATTTTGACTCCAAAATCACATTTCTTTCCCACCTCAAGTGCAAACTATCCATGCTTTGTAACTGTAGATGATGGAGAACTCAAGTTCTTGTGTGAATATAATTTTTATTTTTGACTTTTGAGATTTTGACCCCAAAACTGATAGGTTTTTCCTTACCCTAATGCAAGCTATCCACAGAATTAAGCTATGACAAATTTTGTACAATTTGACTTGTTGTATAAGAACCAAATTTGAAGCAGATGGGCAGAGAGATGTTATAACAAAACTAGCTCCACCTTATGGTGGGCATATAAAAAGTCACTCAAGAATAAATATATGGTTACACTTTGGTATGTCTAAATTACTCGTACAATTAGGTCACACTGATCTAGTTTTTATATGGCTAAGTTACCTTCATCCAGATGAATTCACTTTAAGATTTTCATGTGTTGGTGAAACAGTGTCCAAGATGCTGGGTCTGTAACAAACAAACATGAAAATACACAAGATGACAAAGGTAAGCATGTCAAGTGTGTATTTAACAAAATGAATTGTCTTAGCTTCTTGTTGAGCCATCCAATGTATGAATTAAATCCATCAAGGGCTTTAGAATTATAAGGACTTCAATGCTGATTTTCTGACTGTGACCTTGTCCCCAAAATCAATGAGACAAAAGCACATTTCACAGAATGAATTATTTTTGCTTCATAACAATTATCCCAAGTATAAAGAACATATATCATGAGCTTTATGAAATATTAGCAAAAAATGCAATAAGTGAAACCTTAATTCAATTTTTTTTATGGTAACCTTGACCCAAGGTTCAATGGGACAAGCTTGCATGTCATCAAATGACATGTCTTAAAATCATCCCAAATATGAAGAAAATCCATTATGAAATGTTAAGTAAATGATAAACTTTAGCCATAATCTAATGCAAGCATATCATAGAATGAATTTTGTCTTAACTACATAATGATTAATGCCAAGCATGAAAAAAATCTATCAAGGGGTTTTGGAAATAGTAGTGAATGATAACACTGTAACAACTGTTATGTAATCTAAAACCTTTAACCACAACCTGATAAAAATCTTCGATGACTGGGACCTTGACACCAAAGAGGGTAAATGCGTAAACAAACATGCTGGAATGAATTGTCTTCAGTTGATAATTATTCAGGCAAATAGGATCAGAAACAACCGGGGATTTAGAAATATTTGCAAATAAAAAACTGCATTCGAAACCTTAAAAAAATGTTGATGCTACTGCTGCTGCCTCTGGGAAAAATGACTGCTAATTGCTTCTTACTAATGTGGGCTCAACAAAAACTGTGCAAATTAGGCCACAGTGACCTAGTTATGGTATGACTGAATTACTCTGTGGGATGCATCTACAAATCAATTTTCATAAGTGTAGGTGAAATTCAATCTGAGATATTGAGGGTAACAAAATATTGAGAGAGTGACAAGCAATGGGCAAACTGCTACATCCCTTTCCAACTTTGGTGGCAAGGGAATACATAAAAGAAAGAAACTATGTAGAATGTAACTGCTGACTTTTTCCAACCTTCAGATCCCAATAAAAACTGAGGTCATAAATTAAAACTCCTAAATTTAACTCCTATCAGAAATGAATAAATTAAATTTAAAAAATTGTTAAGTAATGTTATCATGCAGACCCCCCACACATCTTCATTAAAATATTAAGAACACTATGTTGTAAATCTAGGATGAATAAGAAATTATTTTTAAATTTTAAAATTGGATATATTTTAGGAAAGTATCTGAAAAGAAGGATATACTTTTCTAGTTTTGCTTCAGAAATACAGAAAATGTAAGGACAGATTGATTACAAATTATTAAAAATTTAAACAGATGACATAGAGAAGAATCACAGTGATAAAATAGTCCATGCATATGTGAATTTTCTGCATTCATGTATTTAATGACCCTAAGACAAATCCTCATTTAATGTCATAGTTGGCAAAGGAGCTCACCCAAAGTACAATTTCTTGAAAGTGACCTACATGCTAAAAACTGTGGAGGTATTGAAATCCTTACAAATCATATATTTTTGGTGTGAACCAAAACATAAACAGAATAGGAATAAAATAAATGAGAAAAAAATATTCAGAAAATATTAAAGATACAAGGATCTTACAGCTATTAGGAACTGCACTAAAGCACTTAAGGCATATGGGTTTCTGATACATGGCAAACTAATGCCATCAAAAAATGTCTGAAAACATATTCTAAAGTCCTGTTTGAAACTTACTCATATATCTATCATAGGAATAATACAGATACATACTGCTACAAATTCTAAATTACACTAAATTTTTTAATATCCAAAGTATTACTGCTAGTTCATCTTTTCCTCTAAAAAGTTCCTATACTTCTCAAGTCAATATAATGACTGTACACTTTACACAAAATATATCAAAAAATGTTTGTCAACATTTCTCAATGTGTATTAATAGTGGAAAAGCATTGCAAGCAAAACATTTCTAATAGATGTAGCTGTACAAGTATATTACCATATAGACTAATGATAATGTATCCTGTTGAAAATCACTCTTTGAATCATAATCACTGAATAAAGATGTTAAATAGTGATCTGTATTTATAGGTCACAGGTATCATCTGTACATGACAATTAAAGTATTGAAAATAATAATGGCCTGGAGGCTTATGGGTAATATTGTACATAAAACAGAATCATTGGATGAACATTAATTGTGAGATATTCAATGATAATCCTGTTCCTTTCCATGATCATAAGCAAATATAAATACCCCTATAAAATACATAACATAAATTATAAAGGTTTAAGTCTTTTCTGCTCTTTCTCTCTTAATTGTGAGTTGATTAAAAATTCATTCAGCACTTTGATAGAAAATACTTGAGCAATTGATTGTTTTTAAAGTACTACACAGAAGCAACCAACCTATTTCAAGGGAGGTAACTATCTCTGAGTCTAATCATTTTTTCTAAGGATTAAAATTTGACTTTTTAATGGTTAGGCTCACTTTTTTAGGGCCAAATGGTCAATAAAGTCAAATTTAGAACTGTGCCTATTATTAGAAATACAAACTATTCTTAATAACAGAGAGAAGGCAGTATGCCATGGGCTTGACTTGGCTAAATCCATCCAAGCTATTAATAAAAACTCACGACTCAACTAATATGAAGTATTGCTTTAATAATACTGCTCAATTCCTTCTAGCTCCACGTCACTGTTATTATGTAGTAATTCTTGTTTGCTGACCTTCATTAACTCACCAAAAGATCTGTCTAATCCATGTTCACTGAGCAAACATGTAAATGCACTAAACTTTCATGCAGCAGTAAAACCAAAATTCCCCATAAACAATTTTCTTTTAACTAATTCACAAGTTAAAGGCATTAACTACCAAATTATTGTTACTATTATATTCTTTAGTATCACAAAATTAACAGGAAATAATTTAAAGCAAGTGCAGTGAACCAAGTGAAACAACATTTTCACAAACATTTGATGGGATGACTGTATTCTACCCTGTATTAAGGTCTGTAACCTGGATTTTTTTTTTGGATAAAATTCAGTTATCTTAACTAGATTTAAAAGAAATGTAAGCAATTTTGTAATATATGTAAAGTACATAAATATCCTTGGATTCTATCAAAATTACATAAACAACAAAACGCATACATTTTTCCAGTATGTATGTAAATATTAGAAACATTATCTTTAATCCATATTTGTGTAATGGAATTCATATAGCATGATGGTGTGAGTGTAACTGTGATTTCAAGATTGGTTTTCTCTTTCAGAATGCTTTGCTGAGGTAAAAATGTGTGGGTGAATCACATTACAAATACATTATAACTAAACTGAGAAACATGTCATCAGAGAAGCCTGAACACACAGCACACTTGCTCACAGATGACGAAATTTTAAACCTTTTGCTTAATTCGACATATGGACCCTCAATATAAAGGGCATCTATCCACAAAGAAAAAATATTGTGATCCCTTTGGTGTCCTTTACAGACAGGTTTCACAACAAATCACAGTAAGGAAAACATTGTGAAGTAGCCTCCATAGTGTCCATTATATATAGGTTTCATTGAAAATCACACAAAGAAAATACTGTGTAGACCCATGGATGTTCCTTACAGACAAGTTTCATTGGAAATCACACAAAAGGAAACATTGTGAGGTCTTCTGAGTGTCCTTTTACAAACAGGTTTCAATGTAAATTACACAAAGGAAAACAGTGTGTAGTCTCCCGAGTATCCTTTCGATACAGGTTTAATTGTACAATAAGAAACTGCTAGGTTTACAGTGTATCTTTTACAATCTGCCAATAGGCAAGATGATGTGGATTCAATCCATGATACTTTAGCATAATCAGAACTGTAGATCATGGAGAACATGTTCCAAGGGATTGTCCAAATTTTATTTTCTGGTCAGCTGTCACACAAAATCTGAAGTCTTTAGGAGCCTCAAATATCAACACAATTGTTGACCCCAAATTGAATTCCCCAATCATGTCTCCTTTCTTAAATGGAATGCCATCTTGATGTTCACTCAGTTTCATGTCCCTGTCAAAGTACACTCCTTCTGGATATTTCACCTTCATGTTGGTCGAGAGTTCCTGGAGGAAAATAAAAAAAAAAACAATACTTGCATATAGTTTTGTATTTATTGGTTCACAGTATACACAGGTCATACCACAGATGTAGAACATGAAATATTCCAAAATAACACAAGTCACACAGGATGGCTGAGTGGTCTAAAGTGCTTGCCTCTACAGATCACTGCCATCTGACCTATGTCCACATGGGTTTGAGTCTCAGGCTCAGCCAATGTGGGTATGTGAAAAAGCTGCCAGTAACTTCCAGTGGGTCAGTGGTTCTTACCAGAGTTTTCCAAGGTTCTTCCTCCACCAGTTATACTGACTGCCATATATAGCATATCTTGCACTGAGAAATGGCCTTTAAACAATCAACATATACAGTATTCACCAGCTACTATTATTTCCTCACCTTTTACTGTTGGTCATTTAGTCTTAAAATGTTTTATGAAATTTTAAATAATTAGAAGAATCATACTACCCCGGTACTCTAAAACTTTTTATAACAATTGAACGATCACAATTTTTACATGTTGCTGGTATTGCAACAAGAGATTCAAGTCTAGTTCTTTTGTTTTGTAAATATATAGTCTAAAGTTCTGTTTGAAACCTATTTGTATAAGTCAAATTAACATATTAATAAAGGTAGTGATGTGACTGGTTGATCAGAAGTACATAAGTTCTACATGTGAGAAAATAACAAAACCTTTCCACAGTATTGTGTTTTTATCATACTGAATCAATGGAATTCACCTGAAAATAACAATTAATCTTGTTTAGAAATACAACTTTTGACTTTTGAAAAAGTAGTTTGTATGGAGATCTTTTAACTTTTAAAAAACTAGCTCTTACAAATGGTGTGACTAGCATGTGGACACCATGACTAAGACAATCAGATAGAGATGTAAAAAATAAGGCTGGCAAATCAGCCAGATTTTTCTGCTGCATGAGTGAGAAAAGAAGATCCTTTATCTCCATATATATATATTTATCTTTAGTGCAGACATATTGGCACATGGTACCCGGTAGTGCAGATGCAAAAAGAATACAAATTAATAGAAGATATGTAGAAGATAGCTGGATGGGCGTACTAAATCATTAAAGTGGTTTTATTTTACTATTTTAAATTCTTGAGACTTAATATTACAATTGATAATCTAACATTACTGGCTTGGCAGTAAAGCTGGAAGTAAGGAGAGATTATTTCAGAATTATCAGATAAATTGTGGAAGCAGTTTTTATGTTGCTGGGTGCAAAACTTTCACCTAAGCTTGAATAAATGGTACAAACAAATTATGAAAATAAGGTTTTAAAAAACTTAAATCAGGATCTCTTGCACCACTTGGTGGAATAACAATTGTAAACAAGTAGCATTAGCTAAAATAAATAATTTACTTCTATCTTTACCCTCAACATCACAGAAATAGGTAAAATGTCACCAAAACCTTACAAATATTACTTAGTGATAGATATATGGCTGAACATACAATTATTGGATTCATTTAATCCAGATACTTAGAGTTCAACATTCTTACAAAAGTTTGATCACCCAAATGACCAATATTCAAAGAGTTGTACATGTGGGGCAGAGGGTATTGCAGCATGGGTAGAGGGAAGGGGCTACAGGGTCAGAGAGCTGAGGGTAGAGGGAAAGGCATTTCAGGGGCAGAATTTTACACTAGGGACACAAGGTAAGGCAGCAGTGGCAGATTAATGAGGCAATAGGGCCAAAGAATTTTACACAAGGGACACAGGGTAAGGCAGCAGGGGTAGAGCAAAGAGGTAATAGGGCCAAAGAGTTGCACACTAGGGCCATAGGGTTTGGGGCAGCTAGGATAACAGCAGGGCCAAAGACTGGTACACAAGAAGCAGAGGGAAAGGCAGCTTGGCTTGAGCAGAGGGAAGGGACAGTAGGATTAAAGATCTGTACACATGGGCAGTGGGTTTGGAGTAATATGAAAGTAGGGCTTTTGCTTTTTGTGGTCCCTTTGTGCCCCTGCCATCCATCCTAGCCTCTACCCCACCCCCATGACTTACTTAACCCATAAGCAACTGTAGCATGTTTAGCAATTTTAATTTTGCACACGTGACACTGTCATGAGGGGTAGAGTCTCTGATGGATGCTAGAACCCCAAAGGTTTTCCAAAATAAGGCAAAACCCCCATCTGAAACTACTCTGTGACTGTAGAAACAAATCCCACAAAGTGTATTTATTCAGGCAAGCATATGGTACAGATATTTATAGATTCATCATCCAGGCCCAGATTGCTGATCATAACTATACTACACAGAAGCTATGTATTGCTTTTTTTCTATACACTGACAAAGAAACATAGCTGTGTTGTGAATATTTTTGAACTGAAGAAATGTTTGCCATGGTTTATATAAAAATATATTCTGAACAAGTTTATTGACATCCCTCAGGTCTCACTAGGGTTTTAAAAGTAGGAGTCCAGGACTCCTATTTTGGTAAAAATAGGAGTCCCATCAGCAAAAGTTGCAGACCCCATAAGCATACTGGGCATACCTGAAGTGGCTAAATGTCCAGATGAGAATAACCAGTGGTTGTCATTCAGTTTAATTTTTCAAATTCTTTATACCACTGACATATAACTCTTGTTCCTTCATTAGAGTGGGACTGAATTTTGTCAATTCACGCAAAGGCCATGTTCCAAACACTAAGCCAGGCATCACACACTTTCTTACACTTGGCTACTGTTCCATCCAAACTGTTAGTTCTAGCAATTTCAGCACACTTCTAAATCTCATTACAGTCTTTGTCAATTTGCCACTTAACCCCAAAATACTTATCCAGAGTTTGCAAATGACATTTTATCTAAGTCTCAATGTGTCTTGATTTCGAGGTCCCATGCAATACTCTTTCTGCTACAATGGGAAACAAAAATAATAATGAAAGCTAAATTTGTTCATCTGATATACTCTTATAATGACCACATGTACATCTCTGGGTCTTTCTGCCTCTGAATTCAGTCACTGTAAATATCAGCCCAATTTTCCACCACTCAGCAGCTAGTTAGTCTTTGAACTTGCCACCCAGCTATTGCATCATGTTCTTTTGATGTACTTTTATAATGACGTGTACATCTGGGGGTCTTTCAGCAACTGAATTCTGTCATTGTAAATATCAGCACAGCTAAAATGATCATTTGATCAACACATTTGCACACTCAGCAGGTGGTTGAAGCAGGTCTGGCAAGCCATTGAATTTGCCGCCCAGCTACTGCCTGCATATGGAGGACTCCTGCATAAGTGATTTTCTGCGTCCCAGACAAAAAGATTGCATCCAAATATGTGTGATTATGTGTTTCCAAGACCTCTGTCCCTAACAATGGCATTAAATTACCAAATGATAGGAAATATCAAAGATGTAGCAGAAAAACTGAAGTAGCTGTATTGACTGAATGCATCATATAGATTTATCAAGGAGGCATAAAAAATGTTATACACATTTTCAGAAACATTTCTCGAATATACTGATAAATTGATTAATTTGGTAGTGGACTTAGAAATGGAATGAAAAAACCATTCAAGGACATAAAAATGGTGGGTATACATGGAATGTGCTGGGGCTAAAAAAAGCCTCTGGCAAGGTGTTTAATTATTTCAATAAAGTACTTGATCTGATGAAAGCTAGAAAAGGTAATGAAATAGCTCAATACATTATGAGTCTCAGGGTAAGAAAATATCAAACAGTCCATAAAACGGAGACAGAAAAATATTCATATCAATTTGCCCTGAAACTATGAGAGAAGAAGAGTCAGATCATGCAGCCACATCTTGTCAAAAACATAAGCCTCCACCAGTTAAAGTTACATGAAAAAATATGCTAAAACACCAGAAGAACAACCTTTACCTAAATCTCCAACATTTGCAAAACAATCAGAATAGATAGATGAACAGGTACAAAGGTTGGCATAGCAACCATTCCCTGTACACCCAAAGCAAAGGAGAAGGTCTTAGTGGATTATATGACCCAATGTCCTTGCTGATTGATTGGAAATACTTTTGAGGGATCAGTTCATGTGGGCAACAATGCACCTAAAGTCATAAATGAGGCCACATCGATTTGTCAGCAGTAGCTCACTAATGACACCATTGACAGAGACACATATTGTGTGCAGATGCATTATCTTGTTGAAGGTATTCACGATGTATACAATACTGATGACAAAAATTCTAAGGTGGTTGAAATGGTGCATGTGCTATGCGAAATATATGCTTTAATGCAACAGGTTGTTGTAAATACAACCCAATGCATTACCTGATCCACAAAACCAGAATTCAGTGCGACTTTTTCTGCACCTGTGGCCACTGGGGAATCTGACACACTTGAGATCACACTTGCATCGTCAAGAGTGTATTATAATTTGCTTTTTATTCAATCGTATCTGTTTGGTGGTCAGCCCATGAACAATTCATCTGAGTTTTCAGTAGATCGTGGATCAACTTGGGTTATTGCAGAACTTCTTACAGGTGTGTATGACATTACCTAATTAATGATGAGGTCTGATATAGAATTTCGGTGTTAACTGGCAAGGGCTTGGTAATTTTTATACGTAAACATGAGCCCACACTCAGCTCCATTATCACCACTGAATGTCCACAATATCTGGTTAACATTGGACATTGAGAACAGTTCTTGGCTGGCCCAAAGATATTGCCGGCAATAAACAAATTTTGAGTGCAGGAGCTAAAAGGACTAGATATCATATCAAGCCTGACATGGTGAGGAGTACCTCAACGATGCAAGTCAATTTAACTTGTGATTCTGTCAGTGGAAGCAGGTCTGCAACAACAGGAGTAGTTGTTCAGGGCTATATACTGAGTTTTCACAAACTGTGGAACCATGTGATTTGATATTGATTATGCCTGCAGCACCTGTGTATCTTCAAGGCCATAATAATCAGTTGACACATTCATGCCGCCCCCTTGTGCACCAAGATGGGTATGTTGCTGATCTGTGTAGTGAAACACTGATGATACAACTGTACATTAGAGATCTACATGCATGGACGTGTGAAACCTGTTCTCATTATTAATGCAAGATAACTTGTGTATATGACATATTACGGAACTGGCCTTGGTAATGTTGTTTAAGGATTATTTATGGGTGCATCCAAGGTGCTCTAGGCTCTAACCTTGCATGCTGCACCAATCATTAAACAAGCTGTAATGTGAGTTGTGGATAGCATCAAAAGTGCTGTTGTGGATTGATTGAAACTGGGACTGCTGGTGGGTTAATCGATTTGAGATAGATTATGATGATTAATAACATGAGCACCATCAAAAGCAGTTATGTAACCATCAACAGTCAATTGCGACCTGCAGTTAGTAAAGCCATTAATGAAGCCACTCAACAATAATTATCAGATGCAGTAATTGCAAATCTAACCATGGGGAGTTGAGCTGTCACACAGTGGTATTAAAGAAAATTAATAATATATAGTCTCATTATGGTTCAGTTAAAAGATGTATTGGATATGGGTATGCCTGTGTTAGTGGATCATATTATTCATATCCAGCCAGAGGCCCCAATCAATTTAAAAACTGAACTGCACCTGGAAGACGCATCTAGGTTTTTCCTTCCATGAGAGGCATTCTTGGAAGTTGAGGGAAAACTGGTAAAGGATGATAATGCTGAGTACCCCACCAATGCCCAAGTGTGATTTTTAACAATGGAATCATGGAGTTGTTCAACAGTGCATGTTATTCTATCGATGAAAAAGAAATCGAATCAGTTTTGGACAAAGCTGACATGGCCACAACAATTATTGGACTTGCCAGACATAGTGAAGATTACATGAGAACAGCTGGCCCAACCAAGTTTGTCAAGGATGCGACTAATAATATAATGCAGATGAAAGACCAAATTAAACAAGTTTGAAATTTTGCTGGTGATGCTGATGCAGTTGTGGAAAATTTACTGTTTCCTAATCCTAATTTTAACCTTTGATTTGCACAGCATAGATTACAACTCAGTGTTGATGTTTGTTATTATTTATGCTGTCAGGAACCACTTCAACTTTGTGGCATTTCAAAATGTACTTAGATATAATAGTCAAACCCAGAGTGAAATAATATTTCATGCCTTAGGAGTGACTGAAGTTTCTTTGTGGTTAAATGGTCATCAGAAACTTTCTGAAGAAATCTGGCTCAGCCATGAAGAAGCCACTCCTCATACTGCATGAGCATATCAGAATCTATGGTCAAACATGGACCGATCAAAATATCGACACAAGTCTGCAAAATTCCCATTAAGATTTTCATATGTTGTCTGCAAATTTCCCACTGAGATTTTCGTACGTTGTGCCAGATTTATTACTTTTCACTGGAACATTTGGAGTTGTTCAGACAATCCATTGTTGATATGTATTTTCATCCATGTGTAGATCCTGGTGATGCTAATTACTAATGTTATGTTGTGATATTTTCCAACAAGACTGTTGTTGGAGGATGCTGGTGGTCGAATGAGAGTGATCAATGTACCTTCTGAAAATTCATAGAATCTTCTCAAAATTCATCATTAAACCTGTTATGTATTTTAATGTTGTCCTAACATGAATTGAAGGTCACCCTTAGTGAGAGTCAGTTGGAAAACAAAAAACACAATCAGAAACAACTCTGGGGTCACACGTAAACTTTCTCCAGTAAAATTAACTGGAAATGTCTCCATGTGACTGACCCAAACACAGTTCACTCAGCTTAATGCAGCCAAACGCAACAATACCTCAGTAACATTAAAATTATCCCAGTCAGAGGTGACACAAATGCAAAATACCAGTGTAATATTTCCGTTCCTTGCCGTGATTCCAGCACTGTTGGCAGCAGCAGCTCCAGTGGTTGCAAAAGCTGCAACACTGGAGGCTGTCAGAACTGCATCAGGAATGGCACTAAAAAAAGGCAGTCAGTGGTCATATAAAAAAAAAAAAAGGACTTCAATTATCAGGCATGAGTCACTGAATATCATCAGGCAAAGGTCTTTGATTACTCTGTCACAAAAGATCATGCCATTTACCAATTTTGATTTAGTCATGATTGCAAAAGCAATCAAACATTTTTGTGGTGTTTTTATGTGAAATGAACTTGCATCAATGCACACAAACGTGAAACTGGCATCATCAATATGAATTTGACAACATGGCCTGGCACTCATCGAGTTGCATTCATGGTGACACCTCAACATCATTTGATTTTGACTCGTATGGACTTGCACAGCCAGTTGAAGTTGTTAATTATCTATCCAAGCATTACAAACACTGATTTCACATTAAAGTATGTTTAATATTATACAAAAATGTCTATTAACATTTATGGACATTATTCAGGACAACACAGTGCTGATGTAGATCTGAGTTAATCTGCAACCAAAAAGGATTTGTTTGAGTTGACTAGATGTGTTGTTCTTGGTGTCAATCCAGTCAAGCTTGTGATGTTTGAAGATCAAATTGGTAAACTGAAAATGTCTAACATGGAAATTCAGAATATTATTGTTAAGTTGAAAGGTGCTGTTACAAAATGCATGGTTGAAGTCACTGAAAATGGTGGAATCAAAGACAACGGCATGATGGTTCCATTTATCACAGACAGTGTTGATACTGGCAATATTGAAACAATATATAATTAATAAAATCACTAGCGTACCCACACCACCACACATATTAACTTCACAGAAGTATATTTCAGGAATATTAATCAAAGGTAAAAAACAACAAATTGCAGAGGCAACCTTAGCAAATGGCTGACTTGTTTTAGCTCATCTTATTAAGAATGCTTTTGACAGAACTAAGCCACAAGTTTTAAAGGTGCATGATTCATGAACATATTTGTTTATCATGACTGGAACTGAAGGTGGGCAGGAATGAATGGGAATGTTTAAAAATAATAAGTGGCTACTTGATCTTGATAATGTACCATTAATATCATGAACTGACAGTGCTGCTATAAAGTCTAACACAGTTACATTATTAGCATCATTAGTTGCTGGAAATGAAATTCAGTTCAAAGAACTCAATGTTTATCCTGATGGGTACTCAACCATCTTTTGTGTTTGTGTTTAAGATTAGATTTTATCATTATTATATATGTAATGCATTCTAACCACAGTGATGTGGTTGAGGAATTTACTGATGGGGTATTGAATTAAATGGCAGCTGATGTTAACATTGATAACAATTTTGCTCCATGTCTCAAAGAATACCTGCATCAAAGTGGTGTTACCAAACCCTCAGATGAACTGTCAAATAATTTTGTTAAGGGTCAAGTAGAAACTGCCATTTGGAATCACCCTGATGTACTACAACCAACCTGAGGTCAACATGGAATTATTGCATGTGCACGTGAAAATGCTCAAGCATTAACTGCAGCAGCAGATGCAAAACCTCTCTGAGATTGTCTCTGAAATTGCTAAGTAGCATTCACTTATGTATCCACCCAAATTAAGTTCAACAACACTAAGTACACCAACACTATATGAATTCAAAAGGGAAAGATCTCAACTGTTCTTCAACAAGGATATACTTGTTTGGCTAACAGTTATTGGGCAAAGATGATCATTAAATGGAAAAGGTACTGGCATAATTTGTGTGCTTTTTAATGAAAGGGGCACCAGACCAACAGAACACACAATCAGCAGAGATTTAAGTATTCTAGAGGCAGAGGTTTTTTATAATTGTATGACAATTGTACCATTAAAATAAGGTCCTGGTAATTGGCTAGAAGTGCATGTGCATATTATGCCTGTGCATATTATGCCTGCACATGGCAATGAGACTGGACCAACATGAAAAAATAATCAAAGCAGAACAACAGCTGTGAGATGAAATTACCAAGAGAACCGCTCTGATCATAAACTACCAGCACATGTGTTAGGGCGTAGATGCTATTTGCAGTCTTGCTTTGGCAACAGCTGTTGGTCTTGGTGTGACTGGAATCACAGCAACAACAACCATCATAGGTGTACAAATCGGAATTATTGTTAGAGCTATATTGAGTAACTGGTGTCTCTGGTGGTGCTATCAAATTAATTTGTATGCATCTGCATTCACAAGTATGTACCTATTCTGAATTGTTAGCAGACACACAGTCTCAATACAATCAGTAAACTGTATTCAGTTGCAATTGAGGATATAATAATCAATGTGGCTCAGTTTGAGACTGTGCTGGCAGAAATGGAAAATCACAGACAATTACAAGCACAAATGAGAAACAGCATGGATTTAAAGACAGAAAAAAAGGCCAAAAACAATCTTCATTGGACAAAAGCCAGGTTTAACAAACAATATTGTCACTGTATAGCCAAGTTGCTTGGGTAATATCAATCAGTACCATATACAAACATGACTGGGTCACATGTGTGCAAAGTTAAAATTGCTACATGCAACAGTCACTTACGGGCTAAGTAATTCATGGGGGTTAGAGGCTAAGATGGGTGGCTGGGGCACAAAACAGCTGAAAATGGCAATAGCCCTTCTTTCTTACTACTTTTTGTATTAGGGACAGAGAGTAGGGCAATAGGGACAGATGGTAAAGCAATGGTTCCCAACCTTTATTTACTGTGACCTTAAATTGGCCACCAACATGATCTCTCAACCCTCATGCTTATGCTCTGATTTCTTCTGATGTCCCTTCACAGACATGACTCTGATATGGGTCTTGACCTGAGGTTGGGAACTGCTGTGGTAGGGTATTAGACAGACAGTATGGAATTAGGGTACTGGAGAGAATATTAATGGAAGTAGAGCATCCATTAGGGAGGAAAGAAAAGGACATTAACACTTTCATCACTATGGATTGGTTTTCCATTCTGGTGGAAGCAAGTTTGTTAACCCTATTTACCACTTTACCAGTCTGGGGCAGTATATTTCCCTAGAGTCATAGTACCTGACTGCATAAATTTCAGGATACCTCTAATAACTTCCTTCTCGTAATACAGATATTATATTTGGATTACCTCGCAAGTTTAGCTTGAACACAAATAGAAATATCAAAGAAAGAAGGCTATTTTAAATGTGTTTTCCAAATGGTGAATTTCTATTCAAAAATGGCAGAGCTCAAAGCAAGATGAGATTGAAGTTTCCCACTTTTTTTTTTGTTTTGACGAAAATCTTAGAACCAAAAGGATTTATTTCAGTTTTCCTGGACAGATGGACCCACCCAAGTGTTAGACGGCTCAAGAAAAGCTCTAGAATACTTTCAAATCTTTTATTCAGTTGAAGTTTTGAAAACATTGACCATCTAATGAGGTTTATAAATAACTGCTCATGTATTTTACCTGTTGTGTTTAACTTTGCACATGTAGTTTAACAGCTGTAACAGATACAAAACTTTTAGTGAATTAGTCATACAGACTGATATTTAACCTCTATTTTGATACCTAATCTAGCCAGAAATCTTTTAAATTGGCAAAGTTATGTTACAGTAAAACCTGTTATGAGAGACTGCCCCTTCTGCCAACAAAAAGCGGTCTCTCAAGACAGGTGGTCTTTCATACCAGGTTTGTACAAAAATACCAGTTTCCAAGGTCCAGTTTCATAACAAATTCAAGAAAAATAACCACAATCACTGTACATATATTCTATTCTTTATTAATAGTTGTTGCTAAAATATTGTATGCATTCATCTAAAAACAAAATTATATTGTAATAAAGATATACTTCTATCATTAAACATGAAATCACATTTACATTTGAAGATCACATATTTCAGCATATGAAATCGTTTCTGAATTACTCGTTTTCCTTTATAACAACCTAAATTTGTTTTACCAATGTTTAAACCGCTTTTTTGCGTGTGGTCTGCACTTTTTCACTTCTTTCAGTTATAATAATTATTTTCTCCAGCCTTAAAATTTGTCTCTTTTTAGTTGGAGGTTCGTCCATTGTTATTAAAATTCTAGGTGTTAAAATTATTAGTGCTCAGTTGTAACATCAAACGTAAAGATGGTGACTGTGGGAAAATATGAAAAATCTATACATGTGCATTGCATATCTAACAATTAATGAAATAAAAAGAAACAATTATCTCATCCAGAAACAGGACCATTTACTCAGTGACAAAAGTCAATGGCTTCATTCAACGATAACATACAGGGATTAACTCTATAAGCAAAGTGTGTAACCCGGTCGCACCAACTTGAATAGACGACAGCTTTGTGATTGGGATGTCATCACTTAACATGAGGGGGGGGGAACAAACACCACAAGTTTTGAGCACTATCAATCGAATCCCGCATATGATTCTCTCTTGCTGGTTTAATAGACAATGACCTTATTCACACCCGGCAATACCAATTAACTCGAGACAAACAAAATACGCGACCACTACGTCAACTTTGACACTTCAACGGCATTTCATGACATGTACATTAGCCTGGTTTACGGACTGTAGCATCTATCACCGGTAGCAACAATCCTTTTTTAAATATTCTTCTGATATTTGTTTTTGATCAGAACAATCGATACTAATCAAGCGGTCGTTGTAATAATTGATTACATAAAGGTCACTGGTGTCTGTCAGTTCTTGCGATACAGTCGTCATAGGGATGCCAGGTCCTACAAAGGCCGGAAAGCAGGTTAATTACGGGAATAATTAGTCTGGTTCCCTGCTTTGTATGCTTTCTGATTTCCTCACCCCTATACGAATAACGGAGAACAACACAAGGAGCACACGAAGCAGGGAACCAGACTAGGAAATAATCTCCATATACTTTAGTCTGGTTTACGACAGAAACTATAAAACACTACAAGCCTAGCAAAAAAAAACCAAAAAAAAATCAGATCAGTAGCCAGCCTATTTTTTTTATAATTTTTTTTATATTTGGAACGGTATGAGCGGTCGTTCTTACAGGGATTAAACAAAGGTTGGTGGAGTTTATCCTCATTTTTTGTGATGTGGTCATTCATAGCAGTGTCGAAATGCACATTTTGCCAAGATGTCGCTGGTCACGTTCAGCAGGTGGTCGCTCAAAGCAGAACGTTTATATAATAAAATTGATCCGTGCATTACGATTGTGGTCGTATATGACAGGTGGTCACTCATAGCAGAGGTCGCTCAAGACAGTTTTTACTGTATTTCAAAATCCACAAGTCATTTTGCCTTACAATTTCCAAGTTACTTAGCGCTGAAGGCTCAATACCTACACAGTTGCTGATTGGAGAAAGGATTAAGGCAGAATGGAGAGCACCAAAAGCAAAGGAGAGAATATTTGGGGCAGAGTGGAGAGTAGCAGGTGAAGAGGGGAGGGTACTGGAAGGATAGGAGAGGACATTAGAGTAAAGATGCCAATGGGTATCCAGGTACTTGCCCACTGATAATAACCTGGATAATAAAATAAACCATAGGGTACCTGTTTACTAATAACAAGTGCTCGTAAAGGCAACTTCTACTGTGTTTTCAAGTTGATAATCCTGAGCTGCCAATACATGTACATTTCAGTGCCGAGCAGAGGTCTGCCTCTTCTAGCATATAATGGACCTTAATCCCAAAGCTTGTTTTGCCATGTGAGCCATGAGTGTGGTACAGTGGCAAGTAACAGAGGGTGGTTATTTGATCGTGCCGCACAACAGACATGTTCAGTTGCAACTTTTTTAATATATTTTACAACTGTATGATCAAAGTTTTACTTACAAAGCTCTAGCTCAGTCTCCAAATAAGCATCCACCTATGACAGTGAGGCCAAGGAAAAGGAGTCAGATGATATTTATGATGACTAGACCACTACGATTTACTATACGTCGATGAAGGTTTCAGAACTTTATCAGACAATGAAGATGAATTCTTAGACTTTGTACAAGATGACATTAGTTAGTGAAATTTATAGGATACTGTGAACTTAAAAAATGTGGACTTAACTTCAGGTTTGTACACATTTAATACAATTTCCCTTTGATTGGGTACCCAGGTAACCGACCATTATGTTTGATGGGTACCCAGCAGAAGTTTCAGAAAATTTTGACAGCTTTACATTAGAGGCAGAAATGGGAAAGGAGACCCTTCCAGATGAAGTAACTTAAAATAGAGCTAGACTTGTACCATTACCTTATCACAGTAGATCTTGATAGAACCCACATTTGTGGCCCCAACAGCAGTATAGGAGAAGAATCCATGCTGCCAAACCCCTGTGTACACTACTCTCTCATTGAAATTAAACAGACCCTGAATCCATCGAACAATACCAGGGTTCACACTCAAAAGTTCTCCTGCAAAGACATAAGTAGGAATCTGCAGCAATATACAAATTATGGAAACTGAAAAGAAAAAGGATAAAAACTTTGTTAAAGTTGCAAAGATCACAGCATGAATTACTGGTCAAAGATCACAGCATGAATTACTGGTCAAAGATCACAGAAGGAATCACAGGTCTCTATATGAAGAACAGCAAATAAAAAGTTACAGCTTCCTTTGCAAATTATCTTGGGAGAGATAATTCACTTGGAAAAGGTTGTCTCTCATTTCATGAGGGAACTCTGATCCATAATTTGTATGGAACCATATTAAATAGGGAGATCTCATTTGATGCCATAAACAAGGTTCAGTCTAACAAGGGGAAATAATTCATTCAGAAAGTGTATTGGTCTTCCAAATTTAAAGTCACTGCCAATAATAAACTGACCCTTCAAGATAAGTAAGTTGGGAAGTGAATGTTTCTTACAAGTTCTGGCTGTAATAAGTGTAACCATTGAATACAGCTTGTGTGGAAAATTGAAAAATGGGGTTTCTCCTAAAAAAGTATTACAGCAGAAGATAACCTATATTGAATGTGTCTGTTCTAGTCTTCAACTAATGGGTGAATGAAACCTGATAGCATCTTGGGCCTGGGCACATAGTACTGTAGAGATCCACGATATCTACTGGTGAAACTCGTAAAGGTAACTCACCTGGAAAGTGTAACCACCGGTGACAACTTACCTGGAAAGTGCCTCCTATGTTGAATTGTCCAGTCAGTGGGTGAGTGGAATCTATGGTAGTCCCCAGGGGCTAGGTACACAGTACAATAGAAGAGATCATGGTCAGATCTGACCCCAAGAAACCAGTGATAGTCTCTGTCTGACATATTTTCAGTCTCAGTAACATGTGTCTGAGGTCCAAGAAATCCACTTAGTGAGTAATTGATACCCTTGATCTGCTCTAACATTCCATTTTCCACTTTGCCAAAATTGAGAATTTTTCCATCTGAAGGACTGGTCTGCAATTATAAAGAGTACTGAATTATTATTATTATTCTGTTGTTGTTGTTGCGGGGTTTAACGTCATTTTTCAGCACAAGATAGGCTATACATGGTGGCCAGTGTAACTGGTGGAGGAAGAACCCTGGAAAACCACAGGAAGAACCACTGACCCACAAGAAGCTACTGGCAGGCTTTCTTACGTACCCATGTTAGCTGAGCCTGAGACTCGAACCCACATTGACAGAGGTGAGATGGCAGTGATCCAGAATGGTGAGCGCTTTAGACCACTCGGCCACTCGGGGCCCCTTATTATTATTCTGACAAAAGTAAATGACATAAGATGCACTGCTATGCAACCCACAAATAGGAACCTCAAGAGATGAGAGCAAGGTATTTTTAAATAGGATTTCATTAAAAAACATTTCATAATTAACAATTTGATTAGAATGTTGTTCTGTTCAGAAACTGCAACATGCAAGTTTGTTATAAAAGAGTTTCCTTACTAAAAAATGCTCTGATGAAGAAATATTTAAATTCATCAAGAAAAGTGCTTAGATAATATCAAGTTTCATTTATTATTTTCTGATGAGCTAAGAGGTAACATTAAAACAACCTGACATTACAGCTTTTTGTTTTTAAAAAAAATGACAGAGAAAACTGAAACAATTTTAGAAAACCTGCAACCATAGACACAGTATAACTGGCTAATTAGAACCTGAACAGACACTTACGTTTAGTTATGTTCCACTGAGAAATAATCATTTAATAATTTTACTGCCAGTGTGTAAAATAAACATCATTAAATTATGCACTGTTAGGCCCATACAACACCATCATACATTAGACCAATTTTTCCCAAACTGTTCCATGCAATGTGAATAGGGTTTCCATGAGAAAATTTGATTCAATGCTAGCGATATTTTTCCTCTAAAGTTTAAAATATTAAATTATTAATTATATTAAAACTTGAACAATGCAGACTATTTAAAATTTTATACAAAGTAATGGGTAGTCAGCACAGAGTGCTTCTTCTACATATAGTGTTGAGGTGGCTACCATGAGGCAAAGTGCTTGTAAGACTTTCTGAGCTTCATCATGAACTATTGGTATAATTTTGTAGAATCCAAGTTTTGACTGTTTGACAAGCTCACCATAGCTGCTGAGACTTATGTACTTTGCAGAGAAGTGAACATCTGTCACTGCAAGGACAGAATGTGACCATTTTTACTGCATAAGTGAATGTATCATTGTTAGGGAAAATGGAATTTTGGACCTTGCCCATAGAAGAAAAGAACTTTAACTGCTTTCCCATGCTTAGTGACTTTCTGATTCAAATTTATTTTATAGCTGATGAGGATATTTGGAGTGCCATTGCACAGCACCTACGTGACTTGTGCTCCACTCTTAGAATATTACACACCAACAAACGAAGACAATGCTTGGGTGCGAAATCCATTCACAATTACATTCCAGCCAGTTGATTTAGTAGGGCAAGCTTATGAGTCTGATTAACTTGACCTCTGACTCTCAAATGAAACAAAAGTTTAACGTACTTCCAATTAATAAGTTTTGGAGCAGCTTAATTCAAGAGTACCCAAATGTTGGAAAACATGCAGTTTGAGTGCCCCTTCCCTTTGCTACAGCTTATGTGAAAGTGGATTTTCAAATTACACTGCACTGCAAACAAAATACAGGAATAGCTTTGATGCTGCAACTGATTCAGCATTGATCCTAACATTAAATGGATTTGTGAACAAAAGATGCAACAACACTCTTCAAAAAAAAAAAAAAAAAAAAAACCCTCAAAATGTGTATTTCCCATAATATAATGGACTTTTTTGGTCAGTTATTTTTATTTTCCAGTAGTCTTCTGTAATAAGAACAAATTTATTAAAAAAAACATTAAAAAAATCAAAACATATTTACATATTTTGCTTTGCTCTTATTTGTCATAAAACTGCTTGTTGTAGGAAGGATAGTCCTTTTTGAACAACACTGTCCTCCTTACTTTTGTAAGCAGGAAGGGCAGTAACCATCCTTCTTTCAACTATTATTACACTGTTGTTTTGTCATAGTTTTTGACTTAACTTTTAGTTTATATAACTCAAACAAAAACTCAGACCCACTTTTGAGTATCATGTGCAGCAATTTTTCAGTATGACAATAGGCTTAAATTCCTCTATTTTGTGCCAAAATTTACCCACCCCTCCCCTTTATCCATGGGGTATTCCATACTCACCCCCCACCCTGACCAGCCTTTATCATTTATGGGTTCCATCAATGTATTTCAAGCCCTTGAGTATTCCATCACTAAATTTGTTTGAGAAATGTTGCATCAGACTATAAGATCAATTTATATGACAAGACTAAAGTTTGTCATCAGATATTTACAACAATATTTTTTCCCATTAAAATAATTATTTTTTTTTTCCATTTCAATACTATAGAATCAAAAGGCATGAAAAGCAAAGACTGAATGTCAACATCTTTGTTTCTCTACTGTAAAGTCATGCAGACAGTTAACTACATGGTTCTTTCACTCACAATGTAACTTGTCTACTTTGTATTAGGAACTGATTATGTACTTTGGAAAATCTGACAGAAGGATATTGCTGCAAATAATGATCACCATGACATCATTGGGCATGGTCACATGGGGGGTCTCCTGGTCTGGGTGGTACAAAGACCATCAGCTTACTCCATATGTGACAACTTATTGCAATGTTTTCAAAATAATTATATCTCTCCTTTTATAACTGTCATTCAGTCTGATTCAGATTATAGACACACTTGGTTTAAAGTCAATAAAAAACCTGGTTCCAAAGCTGACAATATTTATTTTGGAGTTGTCTATGTTCAAGGCTTTTTATACTAAAGATGAAATTCATATACAGTGTGACCCCGCTATAACACAGTAGTTGGGAGCCATAGAACCCGACCGTGTTATGAACCGAACCGCGTTATAAGCAACCATGTACAGTACCAACAAATTTGCAGGGTTATCGGGGGGGTAATAAAAGCGGGTGCAAAAACGTGTGCTTCATTGGCACGGTTACCATTTTAAATCAATGTATATTAAATGAGAAAAACACATGCAGTGATAACAGATTGCATATATAATATATTACTTTATTCAGAGAACCACACATTGGTGCATACACGTGTATAGTTTATATATACATATCTAATCTATAGCATGAATAGAGTATCAACACCGTGTACTCACCCGTGAATCTCATCATATACATTGAATCCACAATACAAATATTTCCATCGAAAATATCTGCACACATATTTAAAATATTCAGTAATTTTGTCACAGATCGGTATGTGACTGAATTCAATGGGAAAAAAATAAATAGCAAATAGTATGTAACGAATGATGAAACAGTACATCCGAAGGTTAAATAACGGTGCCTGTATAAATTTCCTCATCCGTGATTTGTAATACTTTATTATTGTTTGAAAAACTCTGTAATTTTCAGCTGCTTTCTGACTACAGCAATAAACAAGGGGGTTATATTTGTAGGGAATGGACGACATTATTCACTGGTCAACTGATTGCATAAAACAACACCGCCAAGCCACGTGCACATGTTGGCGGCTTGCGTTTGTTTGATGTTTTATAAATCGTTGACCCATAATTTGAACAAGTTTAGCCCGGCAATTGACTTTGATGATGAGCAATGTACTTAAATTAATTGATTTATAAATTCAGGTGAGAATCTTTTATCAACCGCTGCATTGTTTGTTGCTTAGTTGTGAATGCAGTTTATAGAATATATGTCGGATATTGTTTGAGCAACGACTGTATAGGGAATGCACTGAAGACAAACACGAAGTAGACTTGATGGCTTCATTGCTCATGGACCAGTAATAATAACATTAACACTTATGAGCTGTCATCTTTCAACAATAAACAAAGATCAAAGTTCTCAAAAGGCCCAGCCATGGGTTCAGAGACTCATATTTCTGATGTTTATTTTGGCACAAAACTGTAAGAAATTTGTTAAATTTAAAAATTTTAGGAGCCACGCCATGATCGTTTTATATTAGAATCCATATGTGATTTCCTCCCCAAAATGATAATAAACTTTCTACACGTTATTTTTTTGCACTTTTAAGAAGAAATGTTTTCCGTGTACGAGAACAATACATGTATATGATATTTCGGGAGCCACGCCACAAACGTCTTATATTCAAATTTATAAGCAATCTCTTTTCCAAAATGATAACAAAACGTTACGTAATTTACTTTTTGTACTTAAAATTTTTTTTTTGTTTGCGAGAAAAATACCGGTAATAAGGTAAATGAAATTTCGGGAGCCATGCCACGACCGTGTTATATCCGAATTCGTGTTTTAACGGAGCGCATTATAGCGGGGTCACACTGTATTTGCATCCTAAATTGCTATCATGTCTACTTTGAATAAATATGTTTTTAATAGGAGACTTCAACTGCCAGAACTCATAACATCAGTGATTACCTGGAAAAAAATGAGTTCCTCCTAGAGCTAATATTCTAATTTTTGTGCTGATTGCATTAAATTTTAATGACAACACACAAATTCTAGACAGGTGAAAATTGCAGAAAATCAGTAACATTAGATCATGAAATTAATACCACTGGGATAATACTGATAGACATATGTAGAAATAATAATCTTCATTACACTACATAGAATATGTAGTGATGATATGAGGGTTGGTTCTACAAGTTTCTGAAATACATGTTTTTGACTATTCTGTTGTTTCTAGCAATGCTCTGAAATATGACAATAATTTCTGCATACATGAAGTTGACTCACATTTTACACTTGGCAACTTCTTGTTAATTACTGTACTGTTTTATGGTTTTACAACAAAATTAAGCAAATTGTACCAATAATACATTATCCTAAAACATTGAGATGGCAAAAAAATATTATGGCAGATTTTATTGAAAATACTGATTTCAGAAAACAAGATGAGATAGTAATGAAGACTCAGGATGCAGACAATATTATATAATCTATATATCATAATGACATCAACAGTCTATATTCATCGATCTCATATTTTTAATGGCACTGCTTTAATATGTTTTGTAACAAATAATAGCAATCAAATTTGTAATAAATATAACAAATGATGGTTTGGAATCAAATGCCAAATAGGCCCACAAAAAATTTCACCATGCAAGAAAAATACAAAACAATAACCAAACACAAATAAATTGGGCAAACATTATCAGTCTTGATTGAGTTTATACAGATCAGGCAGTTACATATAATGTTTAATGCCAATGAAGTTTTGCATATAGGAAGCATATGCTTCATTTAGTAATCCATTTGCATAAAGTGAGAGTTCACCTTGTTCCTTCACTGCGATAATTACACAATGATCTTTATATAATACTCCGATGATCCTTATATAACACTCTCAGAAAAGAGAAAACGGAATGGAAGTTTATGGCATGTAAATACTGGGTCAGATCTGAATCAAATCCCCTATACTCACTGGCTGAGATCAAACACAGTTTTGTATACCATTGTTTATGACTATTTGGATGATCTCCTTCATGATCTTTTCTTCATGTCAAATAATATAACCAGGCAATAAAACAGAATGGTTTATTTTTTTGTTAAATAAAATATTACGATGATTATTTTCACATCCAGCACTTTGATCAACAAAGTAAATCATTACTAAATTCAACATAAGTCATTTTTAAGGCAGAAAAAATATCTTCATAAACAATGTCAAATAACCATTATTTGTATTAATAATCAATTTTAACACATGAATTGATTGGTTTATCAATTATCTGATAGATTGTGCCAGCCATAGGGAGCAACATACAGTTTTTTACATGACAGCAGTGGGGTCCATCCAAAACTTTTTCCGGATTCAATTCCAAATAAAGTTTTTGGCACTGTGCCAGACCACAAAACACAACAAAACTATGATCAACCATTGTGATGGAACAATATATATCTGGACTAACTAATCATGATCACCAGTAAGTCTGCATCTTTTGGGAAGACAAAGCACACTTTACTTTACCACAATGTTTTGGTCTGCATTGACTGTCCTTGCATCTGGTTTCAGCTGGCGTCGGAAGAATTCTCCCAAATTCTTGTAGTTCTTTAAATTTTCATCTAATGCCTCTTCTAGATTGCATCCAAACATCCAAATATACAGTCCTAAGAGTGGTTTCCGCAAGAAAATGGGCAGGTTAAACTCATTGAATTTTCCCCAGGCTCTGGACATGGCTTTCAATGGCATTTTTCTGTACAGTTTTATCTGAAAATACAGTACTCCCTCATAGCAAGACATCGAATGAAGTTCATGATACATATAAGTTTTTCTATAAGATCATTACAATGTATGACCTTATGGACGTAGACAACTTCTTATTTCATGAGCTATGGAATCAGTCTATGAGTGATGGTATATTAAATATTTAAAGGAAATGAATAGCTGAAAATAATTACCTGAGAATGTTAATGTATTGTGTTTCTCAGAAGAAGCCTATGTATAGCACTTTTCAATAAGTTAATTACTTCCCTTAGATAGGTGGTGCTGTCATCAATTATTTTACTTTACCAGACTACCTTGATCACCACTGAACATTTGGTCCAAAGATCTGTGTAACATTCCAAATTTACAATGATGTTTACAGTTATTTAGTTCTGACCATGCAAGTGACAGGTGAAGCATGAAGCATTCATTCAAGACAGGCACATCCCTGTTGAATTTAACAATGTTTCCATGGAATGCTCACACTGTTAAATGAAATGTAAAGTGATATCATCCCTTCCAAACTGTAACAAGAAAGAGAATCCTGATTATACTGTATGGGTCAGTGCATCTCATCTGAAGTCAATGGAATTATTCTGCAGATTGCAATTGTACAGCTGGATAACTATTTAAGGACTCTTTGGGATATAATTCACAGTACTGTAAGTTCTTTTGTAATTGAAACTTTGTATTCTAGGGAAATAAATTAAGACCATATTACTCTATGGTCTTAAACTAAGTAAAAGGATTAAAAGAGTGAAACCTAACAAGTTTTATATAATTCAACAAATAATTTATTTCCCTAGAATACAAAGTTAAAATTACAAAAGAACTTACAGCACTGTGAATTATATTCCAAAAAGTCCTTAAAGTTCTATCACAAGTATAAAAATTATATAGTATTCCAAATGAATTCCATTGGTATTCTAAATGAAAACCAAATCTGAATGTGCTGATGTGCCAATAGCCTCAAATGTGCTAATGTGTGCCAACAATCTTGATGTATCACAACGATATAATACAAAATGTCCTTGAATGAACTTAAAATAATACCAAAATAGTGATTTAGTCCAAAAATATCGAGCAATTTGTAATTTGTAAATCCTGTCAATTTAAAACTGAATATTGTACAAGAAGAAGACGGATTCCACTTTGGATGTTAAGATAGGAAAGAGTATTTTTGAAGTACACAACACTGATATAAAAACCTAAGGCACAATAACAAATGCAGGGTGAGAGTCATTTTCCCATGAAATTTTATAACTTCCTTCTCATCTATCCTTAATGTCTACATCTGTAAACATGTTTACCTCCAATTAATAATGATCTTAATATACAATCTCAAATCATAGCAATATTAGCTAAGTAATATGTTTGTTTACAAAATAACAAGACATCAGTCAGGTTGGCCCTAAACTCAATTACTGACCAAGGTCAATGACACTAAATATGTATATATTCATAACATGTAATCATGAAGAAAAATCAACACACAATAAAAATTCAATATACATGTCTTGTGATACTTGCTTCATTAAAAGTTAATGTCAAACCCAGAGGGCAAAAAAAATATTAAGGTTTCTGAGAAAAAGCCCCATCAATTTGTCATATTTCTTCAAATTGATTTAAAATATAAATTGCATATCCTGTACTTTTTTGTTGAACTATTTAAATATTTTTAAATGCCAAAGATAAAAAATACCTAAATGGATTGTTTAAAAACAAAACTTTGAATCAAGCAAAACCTATCTGACATTTGGCATTATTGAATTTACTAAGAAAAATATATACTTCTATATTTTTGTGAAAAAAATAAGTAAAAACTTTGCTTGCTACCTTATCATTTTTACATCAAAAAGACAGAAAAAATAGTATGGATTTGCTTTAACAATATACCCACCTCCCCAATGCCAATGCAACAATACTTGTGAGATTTTGCAACAGGCTTTTTTATAACTGATTAATGGGTTTGTCTGCAGAAGTAGAAGCTGCAGTTAACACATGCACAAAAGATGTACTGAAGAGTTCCTACCAATGGGAAACTACAACACTAACTGAAAAGGTCTTTAGGTAAATTATATTCAGTAGTACTGTAGGCTTGAGCCTGAAGCCATTTTAAGTTTTAATGTCACCACACTGGTATTATTGGATAGGTATTATTGGATAAAAACTGGGAAATCACACTGTGGGTACAAGGGAATGTTTCTTCAAACAAGCAGTTATTATGACTCTGTGGTCTTAAACAAAGCAACAGAAAAGAGTGAAAACAAACAAGTTTGGTAAAATTCAACAATTAATTTTCCCAAGAATACAAAGTGAAAATTTAAAAAGATCTTGCTGTATTACAAATTAAATCCTAAATTGTCCAAAAAGTTCTATCACCAGTCCTAATGAATCAAGTTCTAATTAAATTTGAGGTGTTTGAAATAAGATCCAGCACTGAAGGTGTTGATGTGCCTCAAATCTTGAATGTACTAATATACCAGTAACCTGAAGTGTGATGATGTGCTAACAGTCTTCTAATTGATCACAATATAATCCAAAATGTCCTTTTCTGATATCACTATAATTCCAGATTAATGTTTAAGTCAAAGAATATTATTGAGCACTTTGTAATTCTAAAGAATAATAATTTGAACAAATAAGTCCACCCAAATCAAAATCTGAAGAAAAAAAACAACAAATGATTCTGCTTCTGATGTTATCTCAAGAATCAATAAATTTTCAAGTAAGTAAGATTATATTAAAACAAACTAAGACACAAAAGTAGAGCCTGATGTAGATATAAAGTTCATTTCTAGAAAATTCTATGTTGTCAACAGATAAAATCTGTTAGTAAAAGTATAATAAAGAACATGGGAAACATTAGATACAACAGGTTCTTCATGAAGAAATTCCAATATCCTAGACCCAGACCCAAATAAACATGTTTCTTTTATTGATAATGATCCTAATATTTAACATACAATCCTAGAGAATATTAACTATTTATTATTTGTTTACAAAATAAAAACATCAATGTCCCTAGTCAGGTACACAGTGAACTTGATTCTGGACAAGGTCAAGTCTAAAATACAATTATATGTAACATATAATCATCAGAAAAAATAAAAAATACAAATTAATATACATAACACACTGCAGCATGATGAATGCAATTATAAAAAGTCAAGAAAGAAAAATATAGTTTTGGTACAGAGTCTGTCTAAAAATATTGCATTTTCTTCTATTTTGTCAAACTGGATTCAACTTATTGGGAAAAAAATGGACCAATAAACAAGGTCTCATTTGGTATCTTGCTTCTGTAACCTGGCAATTAACTGATAAATTTTTCCTGATTTTCCACAATTTTTATAAATTTTCTGAAATGTTCACCTGCTTTTTTATGGACTGGTATCCTTTCTCCTAGAGTACAATGGTGCAATAAAGGAAACTGATAATTGAGAATTTTAAAATGTCAGATTTCATTAATGTCAAATGTGATGGTTGGTCTCTTGACTGGTGAGAACTGAAGTCTTTGAAGCAGGAGAAATCATATTTACATTCCTTTTCATGGCATTTTCTGTACTTGCACACCTTTCTTATAAATATCTGCCAGACAAGCTCCTCAAAACAAAAAAGGCTAAATAACATCTATTTTATGTAAGTACATTTAATGACCCTGATAACTTTTTTAAATTTTGTTCTAAAAATGTGAGACAGTATGCCTTTGCAGGTTTCAAGGAAAAGTGCTGTTTGCTGACTATGAATAATTATTTATACAAGTAAAATCTGATTCTAGGTCAAAGGTAAATAATTCTTTATAAGCTATGGAACCATCCTATATGTGGAGGTATATTAAATACTGTATTTAAAAGAATGAAGGTCACTGATTTGATGAAAATAATTACCAGAAAATTAACATATTTTTTTTTCCAGAAGAATCCAATCCATGGGTCAATTGTATGCAACAGTAGGCTTGAAATAAAACAATTTTCCTTCTACTGCTTTTGCTGCACCAGGCCAGATTTTTATAGTGGGAACCTTCATGGGAATTTTTTGGAAAACACTTGCTGCCCAGCATATCATTTTCATTTGTTTTAAAAGGTTTCACTCAGATCATACAATGGATGTAAGCATATTTTGCCAGTATACCATGAAAGTACACATAATGTGACCAAACATTAACAGTATGGTGGATGGGAATTAAATTAGGTATGTTCTTTATAGTGAGACATTTTTGTGAACACAGTAGAGGAAATACCATGTAGTAACTGAACACAATAGAGGAAATACCCTATTGTAATTGTGAACACAACAGTGCAGTGATTTCCAGCTGGGTGTGGGGGTGGCCTGTGGGGTTATTCCACAGGGTTTTGTATCTTCCCTAACTAATGAAGTCTAAATGTATAACTATTAGCATGTGGTGGTCAGCAACATTTGTTGAAGTTATTAAATGGTCCTCGTACTCGAAAAGGTTTGAAACCACTGCAACAGAGGATATACCCTGTTGTAACTGCAAACACAAGACAGGAAATATGTTGCTTATATCAGCAAACATTGGATTCATGTCTAGATGGCAGATCTACTGAGACTATGTCACATTACTATGTATCAATCTCATCACAAACAATTTGCTAGCACTTTTCCTGTGTTGACAAGTTGTTAAAGCTATGGTAACCTAATGGTTCTTATTTAAATTAGTCTGGTATGATGCCTTTATCAGAAACCAGTATGATGTCTTTGTCAGAAACCAGTATGATGTCTTTATAATGTCTTTATCAGGAACCAGTATAATGTCTTTATCAAGAACCAGTATGATGCCTTTATCAGGAACCAGTATAACGTCTTTGTCTGGAACCAGTATAATGCCTTAGTATCAGGAAACACTATGATGCTTTTATCAGGAACCAGTGTGCGGCCTTTATCAGAAACCAGTATGATGTCTTTATCAGGAACCAGTACAGTGTCTTTCTCAGGAACCAGTATGAGGCCTTACATCTCTATGACAAAGCCACCAGTGCTGTCCTCGTTAAAGGTAGCAGAGGAGATTGGTTCCGAACAAAAGTTGGAGTCAGACTGGTATGTATACTGTCACCTACACTCTTTAGTATTTTCCTGGAAAGGATCATGGAGGATGCCTTGGAAGACCACAAGGGCAATGTCAGCATCAGAGGAAGAACAATCACCAAACTTCGCTTCACAGATGATATTGATGGTTTAGCAGGGGATGAAAAAGAACAAGCTGACTTGGTTGAATGCCTCAACAGAACCTCCACAGCATACAGTATGGAGATTAGTGTAAAAAAAAAAAAAAAAACTGATGACAAACAACTCCAATGGCATCAGTACAGAAATAAAGGTCATTGGACAGAAGCTGTAAACAGTCTCAAGCTTCAAGTACTTGGGATCAATTATCACAGATGAGGGCTCCAAATCAGAACTACTTTGCAGGATTATTCAGACAACAGCAGCAATAACAAGGAACAAGGACTAATATGGAATGACACCAACACTGCTCCCGGTTCCAAAATAAAGCTGATGTGCTCCATTGTCATATCCATTTTTCTGTATTGGGCACCTCACACACTGACCATGTAACCACCAAAGAGGTCCAACAGAAGGATCCAACGAGCCATCAGACCCTATGAAGACCTCTTGACCACTGTGAAAAAATGCAAACTGAAGTGGTGTGGTCATGTCTCAAGATCTTTTGGACTGGCAAGAACAATCTTGCAAGATGGAGAGAATTGGTTGAAAAGTTGATTGTGGTGCCCCAACGACCTCTTGGGTTATGGGCTTGATGATGATGATGATGATGATGATGATGTATGAGGCCTTCACCAGTATGATGTCTTTATCAGGAACCAATCTGATGCCTTTATGAGGAACCAGTATTATACCTTTATCAGCAACCAGAAAACTTGTAAATTAGGCTGGTATGATGCCTTTATCAGCAACCAGTATGATGCCTTTATCAGCAACCAGTATGATATCTTTATGAAGCACTAGTATGATATCTTCATGAAGCACTAGCATACCAGAAAACTTACAAATTAGGTTGGTATCTACAACCAGAAAACTTTCACTCAAACACTTCATGTCCTATTTTGCAATTTTATATCATTTATCAAAACTGAATGGGAGAATATGTATCAGAGAACAAGTATGAATTTGCCACGTGAATCAATCTAAAAAAAAATCAAGATGTTCAACACAACAGAAATCTGACAGACACTGTTAAAGTTCATATTCCACTGACTCTGGAATTCCATGTCCTTTAAATTTTAGCAGCTTAGCAGAGAATGCATTGTATTTCATGTTTTTAGCTGGGGGGGAGGAGAGAGTTATCATTAGAAAAGATATGCTCTGAAATACATTTTTCACTTATGACACCATGAATACTATAACATGATAGGGGAATCAAAAGATCTACAAAACACGATGATGTATTGGTGCCTGTCAGATCTACTTATTGATATGAAGATATGATTTTAACCTTACTGCCACCATAGTACATGCTTAATGGCAGATGAAGAAACCTTGGTTGCAAAGGCAACTTTTAAGTCAAACTAGGGCCATAACTCATCCAAGCTTTGAACAAAAGTAATGAAAATTCTTTGATGTCTAGGTCTTTTTGATATTGGTAAAAAAAACTGTATTCATTATGTCTTAACAAAATTTAAATTCATAATGCAAATGAAAACCTGTAATTAAAATAGGGTCTATAACTCAGTCAAAACTTACAAGGTAAACAGGGCCTATAACTCATTCAAATTTCTGATAGACCAGGCTTATAATTTGTGGAGTTTAGATTTGTGTTTTCAAAATATTATAGCCCCAGGGAGACCTACTGTGAAGATGACGTCAGAGATTCATATCTCACACTTAAGTGATACTAGGAAATGTATCAATGTTATGCATATATCTTGAAATTTCTAGGTTCAGTTAAGAAAGGGGAAAAATCTTAATATTAAGTGACAGTTTTATGCATGAGACAATACACATAGATCCTCCTCTGAAATTCTTGTTTTCACTGAATATTAAAAGTACATCAGTAACACTTGTTTCTTCTCTTTTGCAGGTCTCATTTGCATGGTAAAATATAAGAATTAACTGGTTAGTCAAGCTGAAAGAAGAATAAATGGAATCTCATCCAGATACACATTCTGATCACAAGTGCACAAGAGAGTGACTTTGATGGACAGATTTAGCTTCCACAAGAGTTGTGTTTTATGGTATGTGCTTATTAAAGGCCAAGCAGCAGCGGGGGGGGGTCAGCCGACCTTTTTAAGGGGGCGACAACCACGCCCGGCCAAAGCAGGCCTTGGAAAATGTTGATCTTTTTAATTGCCAAAAGCCAATCTGAAAAAGCCCACCCACCCAGCTCCCACCCCCCTGGGCCTTGGAAAATGTTGCTTTCTTTGTTGCCAAAGGCCAATTTGGGCCTTACTGACTAAATGACTAAACGAAATCCTTCACTGAAAAACACAGCAACAATAATGGCCATATGTAGTCTCGGGACAAACAAAAAAATTATGCGCCACGCATGTCACTGCATATACTGAGTTGATGTGAATTTTAGTATATCAGCTGACCAGTAATGTGTAATTAAATCGTTCTTGTAATAATAATAATGAGTGACAACATATCATTTGCAAAAGATATGAACCAAAAAATTATTAGCAAATTACCCACAGAGCCTCATCTGATAACAAGTGCTGCTGTACAAGGTTAATTATGGACCAAGCAGAACTTGATTTATAATCACAGATATTGCAACGAAAGGCGTATTACCGTCTAGGGAGATGGAACTCTAATCAGTACATCATCAGCTAATATGACGGTGATTTGCCCCAGTTTACTCATCTCTGATCTTCAATGCTAGCATATGCATGAATAAACCTGTTATTGATGATTAACTAATTTCCAAATGACGCTGTTAGAGTCACCATGGACTCATTTTATATAAGTCAATAAAAAAATTGATCTTTTCAAAAATCTGATGATGATCCACACCAACAACACCGACTCAACTCATTGGGGTCACTGGAGAACAAAAAATGAATGAATACATGTACATAATTATTCTGAATTTGCAGATTATAAACCTCATCGTACGTTATTACTGCAATGATAAATTATCACAACTGTCATCGGCACCATCAGTTCATGATCCCATTTCATGACATAAAACGGTTTATCTTAATGGTCCTGGCAGTTCTGGTTAAAGAACATGCATGTTAGAATTATTTAGAAATGGTAGTGATAAACCCAACTCGCCGGCTTATCAGGAATATCACAGAGGGGTGTTAGTGCCAGTATTTATCGCAGCTTCTTTCGATGGAAGGAAGATGCATGGACACCAACTCAAATGGGTAAGAAACATATTCTTAAAATCATCATTTGGGATGAAATATGTACTGTGTCCAAGAAAGCATTAACATCAAAAGCAATTATTATGTGTGGCAATCAAAGACAACCTCCTCCAATTATAGGAGAATCGCCACACAACTGGTTAAAAAAATATGTTGATTATTATGAGGGAATGTTGATAGATCACCAGGCCTGCAATGAATCATTATGAGAGCTAAAAGCACTAATTAGACTTCAGCCAAACAAGATTCAATGTGAGATCATGCGTAGTGCAATTCTAGAAACAGTGATCAATGACTTCTGGAACTTTAGGTGCCCAAATGATCTGATAGTTGCATCCAGGAAAATAGTTTGCGATTCACTTCAACGTAGACTATATGAGCTTTATAAGGAAAGATTTCCCATGTTGGCAGTTCCTCTATGTTATCGTCCAGCAGATACTCATTGCCAGAATATTCTCGTTGATATTCCAGGAACGGGGACCCTGCAAACACTCGCTCTTAATGATATTGTTGATGTTCCTGTGGAGGTTGTTGAGCAGACACTGGTGCAACGATCATGCTGGACTCTAGGATATGCAATAACAATTCACTCATCACAGGGACTAACAATCTCAGATACTAATGTTTGGATTGTCGACAATCATGTCAAATTTAGTGTATCTGGCAGTATTGAGAGTTACAAAAATGTCTCAGCTGTGGAGAATTGTCTATGACAATAATCAACCTCAGGTGGGATCCACCACTAAAATTCCCAGCACGGTAAAGAAAAAATCTGAATTTGATCTTGATGCTGAAGCAACGACAACATAATCACTGCGGTTGCTGAAACACAATTATGTTGTGGGAATATTTTCCAAAATGACGTACAAAAATTCACTGTGAACAGAATCAACTGTAGTCTTGATGACACTTGCGAAAATGTCATACTGACATGTCTCGAGTGTAACCATGTCGGAGTGTTAGTGCCCT
This sequence comes from Megalonaias nervosa, assembly GCA_016617855.1. Lineage (NCBI taxonomy): Eukaryota > Metazoa > Mollusca > Bivalvia > Unionida > Unionidae > Megalonaias > Megalonaias nervosa. The sequence continues at coordinate 95,999 of JAECUM010004698.1, read as the reverse complement.
TTGCTAGTGTGAATCCAACCTGCTAGTATTGTGTGTATTTTCATGAATTACCTGCAGTTGTTAATGGACAAATCCATGTTAAGGAGCCACCGAATCTTGTCTGTAGATTGTGGGCCTACCAGTAGATCTTTTACCATGCTGGAAATTTTATGTGTGGTTATATTTCAGATAGGATCGGTTGTTCTTTTTTTACCTCCTTCAAGTTCACTAGGTTCATATAAATACCTGACTGTCACTTTGCTGCCCAGCACTGGCTTAGCCGGTTTGTGTTTCTTTGCGATTGCATCAGCGGGTTTCACTGCAATTTCACGTGTGCCTTCGTTGTTTAACGCAGCTATCATGCATGGTAGTCTTGCAACCCATTCACGGAATCCGTCCTTGCTCAGTAATTCCTGGGCATACTGATGTCCAAACAATTGCTCAGCAAGCGTTCGATTAAATGATTCAATGATTGCCTGATCATGATGTATGGGGGCGTGTCCTCATCTGATTTCAACATTATGTTGTTGTATCAGTGATGTTGCCCTGCCAAGAACTCCTTTGCCAGATCAAGGTCCACATAAATAAATTCGTTTCAACATGGCTGCAACTTCAGTTGCTGATTTAGTCGATAGCAGTTCCATTTCCTTGTATCTACATGCACTTGCAATATCGATGACCATCAACACGAATTTGTATGTATGAGTCTGTTGTTTGCATGATATGTCAGTGACAGTGTCATGTGGTAAAAACTAAATATCTGCCTGATGAACTTCATTGGGCGTGCTGATCAAACTGTCCATGTTGAATTTTTCGGTAGCAGTAGATAAATTTGCCACACTGCATGTCGGGACATCCAATCTGCGGCAAGACCACACGAGATACCTGCCGCATCAGTAAGTTTGCTAATCACTGCTGTACCTTTCAAGTAACCTCTTGAACAATAAACTGATTCCATTATTAATTAACAGACAATTAATTGTCCGCCCCCACCGCTAACTTACTGCTCATTGCTGATCCTATCGACCATTTGGCGAGCAATTCTCTCATATGTTTATTTTTTATCGACTTCAGCATGTCAATCAACTTGACATCAGTGATATGTCTTTCTTGCAAGGTCTTTATTTTTATACATGACATCATGGGTGTGGCATGCTTGATCAATTGCATTTACTGGAAATTCGCCTGGTTTTGAGTGCTTTTTTTCATCAAGTCTGATATCAAGTCTTATTCCAGGACCACAGTAATTATATCCTGGAAGATGTTTTTTCCCTGGGTACTTAGACCATGGTGTTCATTGTAATTTCCAGAGTGCCAATCTAGCCCAATCTAAATCCAGTACTCAGGCACAGTATGGTTGACTTTGGTTTGCCAGTTTGCTGCACAGCAACACAAGTAGGCTATTTAGTGCCTGGACACTTGGAGTAAAGTGCCTTGCCCATGAACATAATGTTAGCCGAGCAAGACTTGAAACCCTACCAGAGACTGACATGCACTAGAGCTGGTACTACAAAACATTATTTACCATGTTATTTCTAAACAAACCATGATACATACCACAGTATACCACAACTTTATTAGGGTCCAACAATTTAAATGTTCTGAGGTAGAGTAATGACATTTTTTGAACAAAATTTCAGTCTGTCAATAGCTGGAAAAAATATCCCACTGATTTATCTGTGTATAGCAGGGTGATTCAACACTGTGGGCCACATGGACTAAAAATGTAAAGTTTCTGGGCCATCCATCCATGTATATAAGGCAAACAAAAATGTGTTTCCGGTCAACTTCCTGTCCCTGTCTTTCATTACCATCCCTACCATTTTTCCCCTGGGTAAAAAAAAAAATCCAAGAAATTGATTTGTTTAGCAAAACTGAGCCAGTTATGCTCAGCACTTGAAGTGCTTAGTACATTATATATACTGATCATTACAATATGTATAATGCTGAAGAAAAAAAAAGAAATGAAAACTATCAATCCCATTTTTGGGCCCCGAGTGGCCGAGTGGTCTAAAGCGCTCTCTGTTGCGGATCACTGCCATCTCACCTCTGTCTGCGTGGGTTCGAGTCTCGGATTTGGCCAATGAGGGTATGTGAGAAGGCTTGCCAGTGGCTCCTCGTGGGTCAGTGGTTCTTACTGGGAATTTTCTGGATTCTTCCTCCACCATTAATACTGGCCACCATGTATAGCCAGCCAATCTTGTGCTGAAAAATGGCATTAAACCCTACAACAACAACAACATCTACTCCATTTTTAAAACCTGTGCAACAGGAGACACATTTTTAGGAGGCCTAATAGCAATTATACAAAAAGTATACAACTGACTTTCTGTATGAGTGCGGGCCACACAAAAAATGAACTGCAGTTGGAACACTCTGGTTTATAGCAAAATAAAACCATATTATATCCATTAAATAATCTGAAAGAAAAATTAATTATCTTGAGATAAAACGAAAATAAAACATCACAGCTTAAACAAAACTGATAGCCTTTCTCCAATTAAATGGTCAGTACCTTATAGTAGATGAATTTGCTAAACTACTGTATATTAATTGTTGTACAAGTTGTAATCTAAAAGCTGCATTTAATGTAAGACAATTTAGCTTGTACTATGACACCCTCAAAAAAAAAAAAAAACATTGTGCTAACATTTTAGACCTTGTTAAAAAAAAAAAAAATAATAAGTGCTGCCACTTTAGCCTACAATTTACTAGCTATAATCTCTTAATCTTGAGCAGGGAAATTTTGAGTTGGATGCCAAAACTTGGGCAAGATATTTATCATAGAGGGCAAGTACCGGTAAACACAAAACACATTGACTTAACAAATGAGAAAACCTTTAGTGGACTTTAGAAATTATGAAAAAGTCAAACAGAAAACAAGTGCCCTCCTGAAAATCTTAGAATGATTCAGTCTTTACAACGGAATTGACCTTAAGTGACATAATAGATTGCTCTATCTACTAAATTGTGACATGACAACCTGTTATTGTTGTTGTTGTTGGAGGGTTTAATGCCATTTTTCAGTACAAGATAGGCTATACATGACAGCCAGTACAAATGGTGGAGGAAGAACCCAGGAAAACCCCAGAAAGAACCACCAACCCACAAGAAGCTACTGGCAAGCTTTCTCACGTACTCACACTGGCCGAGCCTGAGACTCGAACCCAGGCAGACAGAGGTCAGATGGCAGTGATCCATAACGGTGAGCGCTTTAGACCACTCGGCCACTCGGGACCCTGACAACCTGTTAATCTCCAACAAACATTCAGTATTTTGCAAAGAAATATGTTTCAATTTCAGTGATACGTTTCTCAAAAATGACTTTATTATTCTTAAATATGTACAATTACCAAACTGCATAAATTCTACTACAGTAGACATTATTTATATTTGTGTTTAAAGTTTATTTAGTAATAACCTACATGGTTTATTTAATTTTTAAAGCAGCTTGAGAACATATTTATGTACCCAGTAAAAGGAAATTCATATAATTAATACATTAGCATATGCTAGTAAATAACTCAAAATAATGACATTTTTTAAACCAAAAATTATTCCCAAAGTTTAATTTGGTCCAAATATCTTTCAGAACATTCCACTTGTTCGTGATGTTGGTATCTGTGACACATGTCAAACATGTGTATAAAGAATTTCAAATATAATTATATTTGTAATATTAGAATTAATTTGAACAAATATATTTCTTTTCTACAATAATTTCTTTGAGTTATTTTGTTATGAAAAATGAAGAAAACATTCTGTTAATATCATTCAATTTGTAACAAGATTACTCAGGAATTTAGATACATTCCATGCTGATGGAAACTACCGAAGGACCAGTACAGTAAAAAAGTACCATGGTATGGGGGCCCCCGAGTGGCCGAGTGGTCTAAAGCGCTCACCGTTACGGATCACTGTTGTCTCAGGTTTGGCCAATGGGGGTATGTGAGAAAGCTTGCCAGTAGTTTCTCGTGGGTCGACGATTCTTTCTGGGAGTTTTCCAGGGTTCTTCCTCCAAGCAGCAGGGAGGGCAAATCCTACAACTTTTTAGGAGGTTATTTTTGAAAAATAAAGCTTCCTACAAAAATGAAAATACAGGGTCAATAATGTCAAACTGAAGCCTCTAACCGTCCGAGACTTCTCTAATTGGGTTAGTTCATTTTGTTATTGAAGCTTTTGACGTCTGTGTTTTTGTTTTTTATGGCATGTTTGTTTACTTACCCAGACACTCAATTTTTGTCGTCACCCTCCCTGCTGCTGTGTTGGTGTGGCTTAATAAAATCATTATTAGATCAATAATGGAATCTCACAAAGCTAAACTAGCTCGATGGCGACTAGAGGCAATTAATAAATATCTCCCTATCCGTGATTCTGTCAAGCAACAACTACAACAGAGTCAGGAAGCTCGAGTGGAATTTGCAGAGGATACAGCAGAATTATTTAAACCAATCACACAGACTACTAAAGGTCTTCTTCCCACGTTAGATCAAACCGCTAAAGCAATCGGGAAAAGAGCAGAAAGAACTTAAAAAAAACCATAAAGATTCTAAGAGAACTTCCAGCTGAAATAGCTGTGGCTCAGCCACAATTACAAGAAGAAATACAACATGTACTTGAGAGTGTTGATAAAGTTCATGAGGCGGTCGGTGATGTATGGGATTTTGTTACGCCAAAACCAAAACCACCAGCCTGATTTACCAAAGAGCGTCTTAGGATACTTCGAGAAAATGCTGTAGTCGTTGCCACAACAGGATATCCACATCGTGATGCATTATTAGATCCAGACACCGCCAGTGTTTCAGTAAAAACGGGGGTTCCTTTTGTATTTCAAAAGTCTCATGGTATACCTAGAATCACTGATAAATATAAATATGATTTTGAAAATTTTGTGAGACAAGTGGACGAAATTAAAAGAGCATCATTACCCGGAGATATATTATCGCCAGGAGAATCGCCATTCGGCCCACCTCGTATTGAGGAAGAAAAAACAACTGGAAGTGGTCTTGGTATGGGTACAAGGGCAAGTGGCCTTATTACTCCATGCCCCAGCAACGTCCTTGCCGATGTTGAACGATTAGAAATTCTGATTGGCATAAAATGAGCTGGTAATAATTCCCCCGAAATCATTAATGAAGCAGCTGATATTTGTCAGAGATTATTTACAGGTGGTATCATGGATATTAATGTTTATCGGTCACTCGTCGATGAAATCACCAATGATTATCGCAGTGATTAAGGGTATACAATTAGATCAGTGACAAGAAAATAAGATGATCATACATAATGCTCTGCGTAGACCGATCATGGTCAGGGTGATAAATTCGTGATTACCTACATATAAAGCGTTCCACAGAGATGGACTTGGTGATGTTGTTCAGGGTCTATTCAGAAGGATATCCCCAAATGCAATACCAATTGCAAAGCAACTGGGAATGAAAGCTATTGATGTTATCCATGAAAAATATATTGGTGCTGTTGGTGATGTTGCAAGTAAGGCATTCTCGGCAATCAAGGACAGACTAGCATGATTAATATGCAGACTGCAGGTGGTCCGACCTCAGCCAGTAAAATTACCCAGCACCGAAGTAATGCCTGCAAATGTTAGTAAAATAATAAATCAATCCGCAAATCAAAAACTAGCAGAGTTGGCTGGTGTACCATTAAGAGAAAAAGATAAAAATATAACTGCTAGTCTGATAGCAGGAAGTGGTCTTTGTGTTAGATGTGTTACGTATAGGCTCATTCAAAAGTAACATAAAGAAAAGAGTGAAACCAATAAGCTTTGTAAGTTTTAACAAAAATAATTTCTTTCCTTAGAAAACACTGTGAAAAGGTGAAAATAGAAAATAGGACTTAAAGTTTGTGAAGACAATCCAAACATTTATCCTAGTACTGAAAAAAATACAAATCCTATCATTAAATAATTAACTGAATCCAGGTTCGAATCTTGATGACATTCCATGATGGAGGATGATGATGTCAGGTGAAGTCTTTATACAAATGTCAAGAGTTCCACATTGAACCACAACTTGTAATGTTTCAATTTAGAATAAATTTCCATCGAATGTCTTTGTCACTTGTATAGTTTTCCAGGGAATAAATTATTATATTCTAAAATATAGATGAACTTCTGAACAAGTTGTCATCTATAATAAAACATCTCGAGCTCCAAAGATGTCAAAATACAACTATTAATGGCACCTAATAGAAATATATCCTTCTTCTTGAAGATCTATTGTACGACTCAATATTTCACGGGGATCCGAGTATTTTTAAACTGAACCAAGACATCATTTCAGGCACGCACCATGGAATGTGTGGCTATTTCGCAATAAACAATGCAATTTCACGTGGGCCAGAAAAATGACCTTGGCAATAAGCAATCGTTTTCACGTAGTGTTTATTTAAATTGACAAACCATAGCTTGTAAAAATCATGCTTATGCGAGTCATACTACATTTTATATAAACATAATATCTCTTTCAAAAATATCAGATCCTGTGAAAATAATCATTACAATATAATGTAATGATACAAAAATAAAATAAAAAAGAATTTAAAATTAACACACAAGTAATTAAATTACATATTCATAACACTTTCCCCCATAAAGAAAAAAAGAAAGTTTTATGTAATAGAGCATTCTTTTTTACCATATGTAAACTATACATGAGGTAAAGAAAATTACATAAGAACTCTTATGAATTATACAAAGTGTATATGAAAATAATATTTCTATACATGGGAAAGTGCATCTGCAATCAAATTGTCTTTTCCTTTGATGTACCTGATGTTGATATTATATTCTTGCAAAAACAAACTCCTCCTTAATAATCTTAGATTTTTATTTTTCATCTTGTCAATGAAAGTAAGGGGGTTGTGATCACTAAACACAACAACCGGATAAGGAGCTGAGCTAATATAAACTTCAAAATGCTGTAATGCCAATATTAAAGCCAAACATTCTTCTCAATTGTTGAGCAATTTCTTTGGTGCTTATTTAATTTCTTAGAGAAATAGCACACTGGGTGATCAACACCATTTCTATCTTCTTGAATCAATACTGCTCCAACCCCAACATCACTTGCATCCACAGATAATTTGAAAGACTGATTGAAATTTGGAGCTGTGAGAACCGGCGCACTCTTGAGTATGGCTTTTAATTTATCAAATGCTTCCTGACATTTTTCAGTCCAAAGACACTTGTTTTTCTTACTTAACAAGTTTGTCAGAGGTTCAGCAATATTAGAAAAATTGGAACAAAACTTTCGATGGTATCCGGCCATACCCAAAAATCACATCAGTTGCTTTTTACTGACAGGCACAGGAAAATCCAAGATAGCTCTGACCTTACCATCAATAGGTTTAACCTGACCATGTCCCACAATACGTCCTAGAAAAGTTACACAAGCACGGCAAAACTCACTTTTAGATAAATTGATTGTCAAATTTGCATCAGTGAGTCTTTCAAAGAATTTCCGAATCGTAGCTAAATGTTCTTTCCAGGTGTCATTGTAAATGATGACATCGTAGATGTAATTATCACAATTTTCTAGACCAGAAGTAATCATATTCATCAAGCATTGAAAAGTACTTGGGGAACCCTTCATCCCGAACAGCATTACTTTATATTGATAGAGTCCATCTGGAATCACAAATTCCAAAATTTCTTTCGCTCTTTCTGTAAGTGGAATTTGCCAAAATCCTTTGAGAAGGTCAAATTTGGTGACGTACTTGGCATTTCCAATTTTATCAATACAATCATCGATTCCTGGTAATGGAAATGAATCTGTTTTTGTCACACTGTTCACCTTCCTATAATCAGTGCACATACGGAAAGTTTTATCCAGTTTCGGAACAAGCATGCATGGTGAACTCCAATCATTTTTACTGGGCTCTATGAAATTGTTCTCCAGCAAATACTGAATTTCCTTTTTCAAGTATTCCTGTTTGATAGGGTTCATCCTGTATGGGTGTTGTTTCACAGGTTTTGAATATACAGTTTCAAAGTCATGAAAAATTTTGTTTGTCCTTGTAGGAATATCTGGAAACAAGTGCTCATATTCAAGTAATAACTGTTTAAGTTCATTCCTTTCTTGTTGTTGTAAATGTAATAGTTTCTGGTCCAGATTTTTCATAATTTCTGAATTCCGAAGATTTGTTGCTCCAAGATCAACAGTGTCCAATTGAATTTCTTCACTTAAATCCTCAGTTGGTGGGACAGGTACAACTAAATTAATTGCATAATTTACTTGGCTATCTCTTTCAATATACTAGTACTCCATTAATTTATTTAGATCCGAGTACCATAATTATAATTTAACTTGTTCATTTTCTTGTTTACTCTGAAAGGGCCATACAATCTACCGTATATACTCACGTATAAGCCCATTCGCGTATAAGCCGACCCCCCAAACTGAACAGGTATAAACATTAAAAAGTGCATGACCCGCGTATAAGCCGACCCACAACTCCCGAGACATCATAAGATGCACATGGCAAGTTCTAAAAGCATTTATTTAGGCAAAATTATATTAACAAAAAGTACATGTATACTTATCTCGGGTTTGGCATGTATAATTATTAAAAAGAAATGGTTTAAATTTGTTTGAAAAGTAATTTATTTAATTTTTTGTTTTCTTATTGTTTCTGCCTAATTTAGATTTATGTATAATTTGATTGAATGATGACAAGAATTGAGCAATCGCATGTTGCTGTAACACTACCTCTCCCTTTTGACTCAATTATTGTTTGTTTATGCATTATTGCATTGGATATTTTATATCAGTGCACCAGCAATAACGTTTTTATTTTGCCTTGAAATTGTAAATACCTAACTCATTAAAATTTGATCCCAGTATGAAAACACAACGAACAACAACACGTTTTGATTCAACGCTCGCAATTAGGATACTGAACGTATTTACATAATGGTGCCACCGCATGTGCATTGTAGCTTTGAACACGCGCTGAATGATGTACATTCCGCTGAATGAAGTACATCTCTTGGAGTCGAATCATGGGCACCAATGCACTAAACTTTAATGACATCTCCAAAATACAATAATGAAGTCAGAAATAATCCTTCGAAAATTATGCTAATACTGTAAAATCTAAGAGTTGTAGTTTGCTTTAATGTAAGCGACCTTACACCATACCTGTCAACTCTCACACCGGGGAAAAAAAACTCCCAAATTTTGGGGTCATTCCACGCCTACCTCCCAATTTCATAATATCTCCCGATTTTTGCACAGAACTCCTGACTATTACATTATGTCTTCGATTTTCATGTCTCCTAAAAGAACAAAAGTCTTACACAGATATGTCATATGTATTCCACGGAAGCCATGTTCTGTTGTATCACCTGTGAATATTGTCGTGACAAAATAATTACTTTACTAGAAAGAATTCGCTTCTTCAATAAATAGGATGTTAAGTTTAAACATTATTCATGTATATTTGATTTTTGTTCATCTACAACAATACAAACATCAGAAAATAAACCAGAACAAAAAATAAACAACAATAAAATAGTCGACAATAAAACTTCAATCCCAAGAATGATCGCCGTGAATGCTGTATAGCTTCATATGCTATAGCTCCATTTCCACCAAAGAAACTTACACGAGTGAGCATCTGGCATTTTTATACCGTATATACGAATGTTAACTACCATCGTTAAATTAAAAGGAATGAAAATACATACTACGCAGTATATGATACCTCAAAAAACTAATTCAGAATACATACGTTTTATAGTGAACAATACTAAATGCCTTACGAGTTGACAATAAGGGAATAAGGTCGGATATACGAGGGGAAAATAGTTGCCACATGTACAATACCGTGAGGATGCCTAGTTAGGTACCTTTTAGTTCACCAAAGTGGTAATCCTTTATTTGCTAATCAATTGCTGGTGCTTGTGTAACACACACTTTCTTTGAATCATGATGGAGGGCCAGTCGTTTTCACAAAATAATTGCATCGATAAGGATTAACTTTTAATTAGTCACGTTGGCTTTCTTGCTTATTTATTTAAGACTAATATTATTAGACCCGGAAGATCGGTCAATATTAGTGAAAACAAGGCTTTAAAAATGCCACGAGAAACCTCCTGATTTTTTATCCCAATCTATGTATTTTTATTCAGTCTCCCTACTTGGCTTTTGAAAAATTGACAGGTATGCCTTACACCTCGTTTTACAGAACTACGGTAATCATGCTAATATTACGGAATCAAAGGCAATTACACATCAATGTACTGGTATGGTTGCCGTTCAAAATTCCCTCTTAACACAAGCCAGTTTCGGGATTTTAAAGATTAACTAGCCGATTTTGCTGTTGGAAAACGAAAGACAAATCTGCCAAATATCAATAAAGGAGACACTGAAATATCAAGCTTTAAATTGTGTGGAAAGTTATGTTGTTCAGCCAAAACACAAAACATAGATTGATGATAATCTCAGTTGATCTATAATGAGAATTTTAGCCTTTATTATTACCACTCTTCATGAACATGTAAGTTATGCTGGTTATGTGCCTTGTACAATTAAATGGGCGAACCTTTTCATAAATATTACCTCAGTTTGCAGATCGCTTATATCATTGAAAATGAGGAACTCGTGAGCGCATGATTCACTGTAAATGGCACAGCTATTAAGGACTAGCTGAAATGTTATCCGGAAGAATGAAATTGGTCAAAACAATGAATAAAGCAAAATCTGCAGCTTATATATTTGGGAATAAATAAGGATTAAAGTGACGATATGTACGCTTACACTGTAAGTACTGTACATTATAGTTCAGCCTTGTCTCCCGGGTAAACTCAATTGGCCCCTGAATTAATAAGTCTGTATTTACTTTTATTTAATTTCATGTTGGAGAAATCAGAAAATCTGCACATGCAGAATAATAACAAAATCAATCATAGTACTTGATAACAGTTTAATAACTGTCGGGACACCGAAAATGAATTTTTTTTTACATGCATATGTCCTAGCACACAGAAAAAAAAAAACATTTTTTCGTGTACCAAGATTTACAGCCTATACAGTAGTCAACAAAAAGACTTAAAAACTCTAAAGTTTAGACATTGGCCCGCAGATAAGTCCACCCCCCTACTTCCAGGCCTTTATTTTTTCCTAAATTCTTCGGCTTATACGCGAGTATATATGGGTAATTTGAAGACAACTTTGAAGTATGAGCAAGAGAGAATGAACTCTATTACAAGATTCAAATATTCTCTCACATAAAGTTTTGTGAAACCATAGTTTCACTTTTGACTTGAATTGCTGAGTTCCAAATTCAAGCATAACAAGCTGGAAAATTCCAGACATGAAATTTGACCTTTGATCCAATTGGACAGATTTGGGAAGGCCAAATTGAGTAAAAACAAAACTTTATCAAAGCTTTTACTATAGTATTCCTCAAAGGAATCGCCTCTGGGAATCTTGTTGACACACACATAATGGTCAACAAATATTGGTTGCCTGACTTGGTCTTAGGTAAAGGACCAACACAATCTACCATAATTTTGCTAAATGGTTCGTCAAATGCAGGAATAGGTTGCAGATGAGCCATAGGTATCTTCTGACTGGGTTTTCCTACCATTTGACAAGTATGACAAGATCTACAAAATTTACAAACATCACTTTTGATTTTTGGCCAATAAAGTAAGTCAAAATCTTGTGACAAGTTTTATTTATCCCTAAATGACCAGCCAGAGGAGTTTCATGGGCCAAACTAAGTATTTCCTGTCTGTAAGATTTGGAACTACAATCTGATAGTTCACCGACCATTCGTCATTAGCAGGTACCTCGGGAGGTCGCCATTTTCTCATAAGAATTCCATTTTTAATGAAATAACAGACAGGTACTTCAGTGGCTTCAGTTTCACTAATGGCCCTCTGAAATAGAGAGGAGATCTCAGGATCTTTTCCTGTTTGACGATAAGTGATTATCGTTTGTCACTTTCATTAGATAAAAGAGAATGAGTACTTAAAAGAGGATCACTGTGATCAATACCTTTTGATTGATCCAAATTAGAAGTGAAAGTGACCTCATCAAAAGCCTGACCAATACATGTGTCAGCTAAAGGAATATTTTCCTTATCAAAATCATTCTCAAGAGCTTTCTTTGCCATAGCTCTGTTAACTGCACAAGCTAGGTATAAATCAGGGTATTCTTTTTCAATAGGATCAACTTTCTGATCCAGAGACGGTTTGTCAGTTACAAGTGGATTAACCACAACCTTGTCTCCAGCTAGGTCATTGCCTAGCAACAAATAAACGCCCTCAACGGGTAAATTAGACACTATTCTGACTGTCACAGGTCCTGAAACTAAGTCTGATGACAAATTTACAGAATGGAGAGGAACATTAACAAGGCCGCACTCCACTCCCTGAATGAGAACACTCTCATTAGAACAGGACTTCTCAGAAAAAGACAAAGTACCTGACAATAAAAGACTCTGAGAAGCTCCTGTATCCCAAGAGTGATATAGAACCTTTTGATATGACTGGTTCATAATTCTCTTTAATAAAATCATACTGGGGTTTCTGAGACCCAACCAATGTATTGTTTTCAATACATGACCGTGACCTTGACCTCTTGGAAATAAGAGCATTTGGGATAGGTCTATCTTGATTTTCATGCTTATATTTCAATTTGAAGCAATCAGAAATAACGTGTCCTATTTTCCTGCAATAGGTACACATAGGAATTGACAAGTATTTTGAATCAAGTTTATCAGAAGCTTGATTTTTAGAAGTTGTGCCAGATTGAGTTTTAGGAGGAGTCATATTGGGCTGAAATACCTTTCTATCAGTAGATTGCTGAGTGAATGATTTCCTTACAACAGGAGCTTTATGAGTTAAGGAGTACTTATCAGCAGCAAGAGCAGCATTTTCCAAGGTTTCAATGTCATGCTCTTCAAGATGATGAGTGCTGGTGCACCGTTAAAATTCAACCAACCAACCAACCAAGATGATTCTTAATGTCATTAGTGATACAGTTCTTAAACTCTTCAAGTAACACAAGTTGTTTGATTTTTTCATAATCATGTTCAACTTTCTTGGCTAAGCACCATCGCTAAAATAACTGTTCTTTTTCTCTTGCATTTAACATAAGTTTGTCAAGGTTCTTTTTTTATAGTTTCTGAATTTTTGCCAATAAGCCTCAGGGACTAACACATAACCCCTTAAGTTGCACTCCTTAACCAAATCAGTCAGAACTCTGTTGTACTGACTGGGATGCATAGATATTTCTGGCTTTGCCAAAAAGTACACATTGAAATAATTGAGTCCAATGCTTCCTTGGCCATTTCAAATTTTCAGCAACTTTTTCAAAATAAATAAAATATTTGTCTACTTCCTATTCACTAAAAGGGGGAACTAACCTAATGTTTTTTGTAATGTCAAAACTTGAATTTGTATGTGAAGTGGAATCGTGCATTTCACTTGCCAGCTCAATTTCTTTCATTTTAATTTGAAATTCCTTTTCATGCTTCTCCTTTTGCATCTGTATGTGCATTTGTTCTTTTTGAAACTCCAATTGTATTTGTTCTTTCTGTAATTCCATTTGCTTACCTTTCTCCCTCTCCTGTCTCTCTTTCTCCTCTTCAAATTATAATTTCATTTATCTTTCTCTCTTTCCTGTCTCTCTCTCTCCTTCTCTTCAAACTGTAACTTCTTTTGTTTATCTCTCTCTCTCTCTCTCTCTCTCTCTCTCTCTCTCCTTCTCTTCAAACTGTAATTGCAATTGTTTCTCTTGCAATTGCAATTGCTTCTCTTTCTCCTCTTTTTCATAAAACATTTGTTTCTCTCTTTCCTCTTTCTGAAGCTCGAGCTTCCTTAACTCCAATTCCATTTTGTATTTCAATTTTACTGACCGAAGCCAAAACACTTTTATCAAAAACATTCTTCTCTACCAAATACTGAATCAAAATTCTTTTAATTTCTTGTTTTGTTAAGGAAGAATTTGCTTCAGAAAGATCATACCTTCTGGCAAATTCAAGCAACTCATCTTTTTTCAGACTATCCAACTGCTTCTGAGTTGGACTAGAAAGAAAACTTTCCACTTTTGATGACATTGTGAATGAAAACCTGTTGTTTTCACTAAAGATTTCAAACAAAATGTAAAAATAATACATGGGATTTGAAAACTTGGGGAATTTAAATGTCAAAAAACAATTTTCTAAAATATTTTAGCCAAATTCACATATCCCGAGGACGAGGCCCCAATTTTCTTTATGTATGTTACGTATAGGTTCGTTCAAAAGTAACAAAAAGAAAAGAGTGAAGTCAACAATCTTTGTATATTTTAACAAAATAATTTATTTCCCTAGAAAACAATGTAAAACGTGGAAAATAGGACTTACGGTTTGTGAATATAATCCAAAATTTAATCGTAAGAATGAAAAATACAAGCCCTATCACTAAATAGTTCTATTAGAATCCAGGTTCGAATCTCGACGACATACAAATATGGAAGGCGATGACGTCAGATGTGGTCGATGTACGAATATCAACAATTCCTCAACTGAATCACAGTTTTTGTTTCCGAATAATTCTAGAATAAATTTCCATGAATATCTTTCAGAATTTTTTATAAAAAAGTCCACTTGTTGAATAGCCTAGGAAGAAATTATTAAATCCAAAAAACAAATGAAAAACAAACAATCTGGCAACAAATAAAAAAAAACACCTTGTTCCTTCAAGATGTTAAAACAACTCTGACAGAAAAATATTAAGAATGCGTATTTAAACCCCAAAAACATCATTTCAAGTCTCGCAAGATGGGTCATGTGGTCTCTTACTACAAGAAATCTATCACGTACACCAGTGTAGCCCCACTTAAGAACCAATAATAAAAAAACGTTGTTTACACATGGTGATCACGCAAGCAAAGTATGGCCTTGATACTGACCAATCATTTTAACTTCCTGTTTACAAACTTCCCAACCCAAGATGAACTAGGTTAACTAAAAAAAATTCTCATGTAACACGTTTTACGTCTTAGATAAACAACATTTACTAAAAGAAAATATCGAATTACTGAAAAAGAATTTTGAATCCTTTCAATAATCATTACAATAAAATGTAATGAAACAAACAATAAAATAAAAAAGAATTTTAAAACTAACACACAAGCAATTTAATTACATATACGTAACACCTAGTACTGAAAAAAAATACAAATCCTATCATTAAATAATTTTAACTGAATCCAGGTTCGAATCTTGATGACATTCCATGATGGAGGAGGATGATGTCAGGTGAAGTCTTTATACGAATGTCAAGAGTTCCACATTGAACCACAACTTGTAATTTTCAATTTAGAATAAATTTCCATCGAATGTCACTTGTATAGTTCTCCTGGAAATAAATTATTATATTCTAAAATATAGATGAACTTCTGAACAAGTTGTCATCTATAATAAAACATCTCGAGCTCCAAAGATGTCAAAATACAACTCTTAATGGCATCTAATAGAAATATATCCTTCTTCTTGAAGATCTATTGTACGACTCAATATTTCACGGGGATCTGAGTATTTTTAAACTGAACCAAGACGTCATTTCAGATGCGCACCTTGGAACGCGTGGCTATTTCACAATAAACAATGCAATTTCACGTGGGCCAGAAAAATGACTTTGGCAATCAGAAATCGTTTTCGCGTAGTGTTTACTTAAATCGACAAACCATGGCATGCAAAAATCGTACTTATGCAAGTCAAACTACGTTTTATATAAACATAATATCTCTTTCAAAAATATCAGATCCCGTGAAAATAATCATTACAATATAACGTAATGATACAAAAATAAAATAAAAAAAGAATTTAAAATTAACAAACAAGTAATTAAATTACATATTCATAACAGATGATAGCAAGTATAATAAAGATGTTCAAAGGTGATCCCGCATTCGACATGGACGCACCAGTTATCAAAGATGAATCAATGTGTGATTATCAGTATTATTCTTATGACGCACAACAGCCAGATC
Organism: Megalonaias nervosa; assembly: GCA_016617855.1. Lineage (NCBI taxonomy): Eukaryota > Metazoa > Mollusca > Bivalvia > Unionida > Unionidae > Megalonaias > Megalonaias nervosa. Next base: position 80,010 of record JAECUM010004698.1, on the reverse strand, counting down.
AGCATGGAAGAATCGAATTACAAGTTCAAGACACAAGAACACATTTCTTACCCACTGAAGCATTTATTGAAGTAGAAAGTGAAATTTTAAAAACAGATGATACTGAATATGGAGCTGATGTTAGGGTTGGTTTTGTTAATAATGGCATCATGGCGTCATTCGACAGCGCTACGTATATCATCGACGGAAGACCTATTGAATCGATTCAGAAAGACGTCGATGTTGCCATGATGATACTTGGCCTTGCAAGATACAGCGACGATTATTCAAGATCCGCTGGTCCATCAATGATGTTTGTGAAGGATAACTTCTGACTACCCTGACAACAGCCAGTATAACATAAAACAACCACGAAACAATGCCAACAATGCTGATGCTGATGTGTGGCCGGTGGTTCATGGTGCTAATCCAGAATTCAACTTTGGATTCACAGCGCGTCGATCAATGCTGAAAGATGGAAGAAGATTTTCATGTGCAATTCCACTGTCACATATCCTTGGATTTTTAGAAATGTCACAAAGGTTATTTTCAGATCCAAGCATACAGTTGTACTCATACAAAAGGCTACTGACGATGATGCAATCTGGCAATACTTAAAGTAATACTAACAAAACTTTCGTTGTGGATGCCAGTAATGACTCCATCACTCCCTGAAGAACGGTTGCTCTCTTTTATGGAATCTGGTGGTAAATAAACATTATCATGGTTGACGATGACCACAGAGAGTGTTCAAAGTAACGTTATTGGTTTATTCACATGCCAGATAGCCTCACAGCAAGGTGTCTCTGCACTGCAACATATATTTGTTGATTTCCAAGATGCTGCATGAGTAAACTCACAAACACGCAGCATAATGATATTTGACAAACTTGGTATTACTGAGGTTTCACTGAGAATAAATGGCCATCAGGAACCAGCTAAGGATATATTACTGAATTTTGAAAATAATCATGTAGCACGTGCCTTATCATCGTTTGATCACATTCATGGGACATGCTTAAAATGTTGATTCTGGTCTACAAATATCACAACTAGATTTTACAACGCTGTATCTGATTTATTACTTTTCTCTGGAACATTTGGCTTTATCGGTAGTTAGACCATCAGTCGATGATATAAACTTTCGAGCTCGTGTGGCAAGAGGAGCTATTGCTAATTACAGAGCAATTACTGTTATACTCTAAGACAACGCAATGTTGCTTGAAGGAGTTGGTGGATGAATGAGAGTCATTGATGCCCCAGTCGAAAACATGTAATTAAATAGCTCATGATATTATAATGTCATATCATCATGTTAGTGTCAGTCTGACTCCTGGTCAGATTAAAAAGCTACAATCAGTATCAAAAAAGAATTCACGAATGAAAATATTACATCTACTGCAATCAAAACAGATCGCAGGTGGTTCAAATAAAATATCACTGACTGAATGTCAACTCAAGCATTTCAATGACGCCAAACGATCAAAGACCGGTGTTAGACTTGATTTTTCTGCAGATGCCATTAAAGACGCAGTCAAGATGGGTGGTATATTTCCACTTCTTCCAGCTATACCAGTGTTGATAGCCGCTGCAGCTCCAGCTGTTGCAAAAGCAGCTACACTTGGTGCTGTTGGAAATGCCGCTGGGATGGCATTAAAGAAAGCAACAGGACGAGGACTAAGAACTTGCAAAAAAAGGGAAAGGTCGAAGACTGCCAGGAACCCCTCGTTCATGGTACAGTCAATTCGAGGGGAAAGGTCTAAGCCTGCCTGGGACACATCGTTGATACTTCATATGTCCAATTTCGATTTACTTGATGTTGCTAAGGAATTAAATATAAAAAACTTCAGAAGTGTTTTTATGCGTGATCAATTACCAAAACAACCAAATCGTGTTGAGACCGGTATCATCAATCTGGAAAGAAGTTCTGGTCCAGGTACTTACCGGGTTGCATACGCGATTGATCCACGTGGAATTATTTATTTTGATTCATATGGACTGGCACCACCGAAGGAATTTTTAAAATATGTCAATGGACTTCAAAACACTCACGCATGGTATTCAACATTATCAACACAGACAATAACTGATCTGCCAATATGTGTAATTGCTGTACTCGACGCTGTGTCATCATCAACAACACTGCCTCATAAAGTCGTGCATGATTATACCACCAGATGATATAGCAATCCATCGTAGTTTTAAACGGGTCTTAGTGAATTTACTATGGTAGATATTTTTGGAAGATCTCAGAGTCTCAAACCTTAAGGTGAATTATCCACATATGCAACACTTGATTGTATCAAGGATGAGATAGCTAATCTTTTGCATCTCGTAGATGTGGACCAAAATGAAGTTGTTGTTTTTCAGGATCAGCAAGGATGATTAAAAACGAGTAATATCCCATTGACAGTTATTCTGCGAGTTCCAGATGCAACCGAAAATAACTTAGCAGTATTTACTAAGAACAGTAAAATTAAAAACTCAGAGGAATCAGTCTTAACACTCATGGGAGAGATTGTTGGATGCATCAGAAGAACTGGAGGTATTATGTATGGCAATCTGAATATGAGCAGAAATACAATTATCAATGTGAGAAAACCAAAATCAGATGATGATGTGGCAACAAAAAGATACATAGACAGCAACAACATGATCAGAACTGAGATTGATGATCATTTATTATCCGCTGGTGATACAATGCCTGGTTCTCTGAACATGTCTAATAGTAAAATTATTGGTCTTAGAGAGCCAGAATCAAATGCTGACGCTGCAACAAAAAAATACGTCGATAACAGCAAAATTCCGATAACGACTTTGCCGATGACAATCAATGATGGATTGATCACATTCAGATCTGATTATACTACTCACATACAAACGTTTTTGAATTTTTGTAGAAACACAAGTAAAACCATTAATGAATTTTTTGAAAGTCCAGCATTCATCGACATTAAACTCTCCGAAATAAAAAAGATTACCAACATCAAAGAGATTACCGGTCGTATAGTTCCTGTACATGCAGTAGCGTCTGGATCAGCATTATGGGGATCACTCAATAAGTCCATCAAACATCGCATTAAGGTTTTCGGCATATACAGATTTTCAGTACTCGGCACTACAACGTTTACAATATCTACCACACTTTCACTGCAATGTCGTTATCCAGTTAGTGGATCCTCTGGATCAATGTTAGTAGTACTGGAGCAAAACGACGAGGAAACATTCATGGTGGAACCCAACTAAAAAAACCTCGGCTTGATTTACTATTGATGTCCTGAATTAGTCGCCGAACTACCACCTACCTAAATTATATAATGAACCAATCGACTGATTTTGTTGCAGCGCAACATTACAGATATGAACAAGTGTGTTTGTTACAGACCCAGCTGAAAAATATCATTGATGAGTACACAGTAAAACTAAAAAAAATACCGCAGACATATCGTTGTTACTGACATAATTGTATATTCTGCATCCGCAGTCGTCGCTGGAACATCAATTATAATCGGACCATTATCAGCATCATACATAATAGCACCAGTAATAGGGATTGGTGTTGCAGTTATAACCGGTGTTGCTGGAATTCTTAATATCATCGCAAAAAAAATATCTATGTGTGCGGCTGATAAATTACACAAATATACAACGTTGCTATCAGCGGCAACACATGCGCATGCCAAATTATCATTGCTGATATCATCAGAACTCAATGATGGAATAATAACAGCTCAGGAATTCGCAGAAATGATTAAGTTTTACCATGACACCTTTGGTTTGTCAACTGAGAACCAAACCCCGCTGTCTCTGATGAGGACAGAGTCACCTTAATTTAAACAGGAAGTAAATAATAATAATGTCATCAAACGATCAAAGATCGTCACAGTTACTACAACAAACTGTCGATTATACAACACCGCCAACAACCATGATATCAGCGAGCTCAGCCAATCCTGAATTTGATGTTAATTTCCCAACGGCAATTCCAGCCAAAGAAATAGCATTAGCGCAATTGCGAGTATATTACAGCTGACCAAATATTAGATCAAAGTCTTTCGGTGGGTTGCCCACAAATAATTCATTAGTGTTTTCTTATAAAAATAACTCTGATGGAACTCCAGATTGGCAAGTTGTTGGTATTCCTACTGGGAGTAATCAAATAGAACAGATCAATAGTGAATTCCAACGCAGGATTAAATCTGTCACAGGAAAAGAATCCAAAATCGCTATTACAGTTTATGAGCCAACATTATCAGCTGCAATAGAAATATCAGCATCTGACTACATTGTAGATATATATCAATCATCGATCAGAACTGTATTAGGATGGCCAGAGGTAGCACCTGTTCATCAAGCACCACCAGAATCTAAACGAGCTGATTATGTTTCAGATAAACTCACATTTACAAAATATCCAGAATATAGAAAAACTTACCTGTGGAGATGGATGCAGATAAGTGGAACAAGAAACAGGACCTACAAAATTTATTTATGTTGATTTTGATGGTAAAAAAATTTCTACACTATTTAAAAAAGTATTTGATATTGATAGCGAAACCTGTGATGCATTTATCGATGAACGGTTTATTAATTCAATCGCGAATGTGGTTAAAAGTGAGCACCAAACTGCGTCAACAACACTACGACAGTTATTTCAAGATTACGTACAAGAGTATCCCAATGATAATCTAAAAAATCAGATCACTGAAATGGTACAGCATCTAAATCAGGTTGCATCAGACCCTGAGTTTATTAATCAAGTTATTATTGCATCAGTGGCTACTGATAAGGGTCTCGCAGACGAAAAAATAACACTCAACAATTATTTGCTACAAATTATGAAATAGTCAAGGTAGATATACCAAAACTGATTTTATCCAGATTTAAAAACAATGAACTGAAAAAATCAGTTAATGATATCATCAATGAATACTATCCCAAAATCGCTGACGTGTGGAGAAAAATAAACCCAACGGCAAACATCCTCAAACATAACACTGATCCAGATGGTGGAGATCATCATATATCACCAGGTGTTGTCGCAATCACATCAACGATCACAGTTAATCTGGTGTGTGATGCTATTGATCAGTATTTCCCTTTACACATACATTTGTGCATCAAGTACGCACACTTGAGAAAATTGACGCACACGTTTTGCTGCCCTACGTTTTTTTGACACAAAGGATTTGCAAAATACAATCAGGATTTATTTAATCTCCAACGCTTTGGATGAGGGATGGCATCATGTATACTGCGAGCATAGGCATAGTCTGGTTCCCCGTTTTCATATGATTCCTGCACTGCACTCCGCTGTACAGAGCATGCGAAACAGAGAACCAGACTAGCAAAGGCAATGTTATGACGGAGTAGCCTCCCCTAATCTCGCGAGCTCTCAAGCAATTTCCATGGAGCTCAGCAAGATGTCGTCCAGATGTTTAACCTCAATGCTTGTTGCACTAGAAAGTGATCTCCAGATTAAAATGACGTGCACTAAGAATCATTAGCCATGAAAGTGAATGAAGCAGAACACAAAAGAGTAACTGTGGATCTAACTTTAATAAAAACCGAGGAAATAATTCCCTTGACTGGAATACGGCACGTCCATTGGGATTACCAGTGTGACTTCTGATTGCGTGATTGCGAAGAATGCAAAAGTGAATAATCCTTTCGTGACAGGGTTTAAGAATTTTAAAAAATCTGCCCTTGCTCGCCACAAGATATCTGTAGAACAACATTATCAACCAAGACATTCTTTCACAAAGAAATCAGTAAACTTGCAGAGACAAATGCATTATTTGGATTACAAAGTCAGGGGGTCATTGCAGATTTTGTTGGTTTTTAACTTTGCTGCAACGAAAGAAAAATCTTTAAGTTCAAGTGTAATTTATTAAAGAGAAAATGAATCATTAGCCTCTTTGATTTTTGGATAAATGTGTTTTAGGACAAGTACAATGAAACCGATGCTAGTACACATTTTATGACAGGCAGTAAATTCACTGTCATTTGCTTAAAAAGATTTATTTGGCTTTTTGTATTGGCTTATATGTAATGTGTTGGTCTATAATATTGCTACAAAAAGATTATAAGGCGACTGTTAAACTAAAAGGAAAATGAACTAATAAACTTATCCTTTGAATGGACAATGCATTTATATGTTAATTGTGCAAGTTGGTTTATTTGTATTTTTAGAGAGAGAGAGAGAGAGAGAGTATGTTGTGCAAGTTGCAATATCCTGTTTGAAGCTGAAAAAGTATCGGTCAGATGAAAATTTGTCAGTACATTTTTGACCCCCTCAGTTTTTATTTGACCCCCAGTTCTGACACCAAGGGTTTTTTTTAACCCTAAATTTTACACCCCTGGGGGATACACTGTATTGATGAAAGTTATCAAGTAGATCTTGAAAGATCCAGCCAGGCACAACATGGATATATCTTATATTCATTTACCCCTGAAATACCTCCTGCATTTTTAATTGTGTCAGTACCTGTTAATCCAGTTTATCTATGATGTTATAATCCGTTAATATCATGGATACATTTCAGACTTACTGACCAGGCCGGACACTCACTTGATTTGAATGAAGTTTTGGCAATAAGTTTGGATGTGCATTCGTAGCTATTTTATGTTGAAATAAAAAAATAATCCAAGTCAGAATTTTAAAAAAATTAATCTGAATCTGAATCAGAATAAAAATAAATATAATCTCAATCAGAATAAAAATAAATATTATAATCTGAATACTTGAGATTCTGAATAAATATTATAATCCGAATCGGAATAAAAATAAAATTATAATCTAAATATTTCTGATTCTGAATAATTATTATAATCTGAATCAGAATAAAAATTAAAAATATCATAATCTAAATCAAAAGCAGAATAAATATTATAATCTGATTCTGAATAAATATAATAATCTTAATAAATCTGAATCAGAATAAAAATAAATTCTGAATAAATCTGAGTCAGAATAAAAATAAATATTATAATCTGAATCAGAATAAAAATATAATCTGAATAAATCTGAATCAGAATATAAATAAATACAATATTCACTTTCATAATTCCTCTTGATTTTCATCAAAGACTTCGTCATCGAGTTTACAATCATACATACATTTTTTCAGCAGTCATACATATGAACTCATAATTTTTTTTGTTTCGTATTCACATGACAACTCGGATCTAATTCTCAATCGCGTTTGCGAGAGAAACAAATTTTCAAATATCCTCATCATAAACTACATACAGATTGTTTTACGGCTTGTTGAAGTAATTTAATGACTCTATATTCAACTGCTAGTGTATATCTTTCATCATATTTCCATTCCTGTAGCGCTTCAAAATCATTTGTGATTTTTTTCAGGATCCAACAGTTCAGATAATTTTATATCCTCATCATTAATTTTTTAATCTCAGAAATAATTGCATTAATATTATTGGAATTCATTATATAATAAATATTTGTTTAAAATAAAAATATTTCTGAATCTGAATCAGAATAAAAATATAAAATATTTCTTACCCTTCAATGAGGTTGAGAGCTCACATCACCACTACTGTTTATTTATATTTTTTTTCTTATTCTGATTCAGATTTATTTTTATTTTTATTCTGATTCAGATTTTTAGTTTTATTCTGATTATATTTATTTTTATTCTGATTCAGATTTATTATTTTCATTATTATTCTGATTCAGATTTATTTTTATTCTGATTCAGATTATATTTCTTTTTATACTGATTCAGATTTTTATTTTTATTTTTATTCTGATTCAGATTTATTTTTATTCTGATTCAGATTATAATATTTATTTTTATTCTGATTCTGATTTATTATTTTTTATTATTATTCAGATTTACTTTTATTTTTATTCTGATCCAGATTAATTTTTATTTTTATTTTTTATTCTGATTCAGATTTATTTTTATTCTGATTCAGATTATAATATTTATTTTTATTCTGATTCAAATTTATTATTTTTATTTTTATTTTTATTCAGATTTACTTTTATTTTTATTCTGATCCAGATTAATTTTTATTTTTATTCTGATTCAGATTTATTTTTATTCTGATTCAGATTTATTATTTTTATTTTCATTCCGATTCAGATTTTTTTTTACTCTGATTCATTAGAATTTACTTTTATTCTGATTCAGATTTATTTTATTTTTATATTTTTATTCTGATTCGGAAATACTTTTATTTTTATATTTTTATTCTGATTCAGAACTATTTTTATTTTAATACAAATTTGTCAGTCACAGGATTGGAACACCAGACCTCGAGTATGAGAATCTGCTATGCTAGAACTTTACCTCGGACCATCCTTATAGATATATGTTTCAGAAATTATTATGAAGTTACCTAACGGGCAATTCCTACAAGTGATCAGTATACTGATGCTACTGCACCAAGAAATTCTTTGCCAGGATCAACCTGTAGCAGCTGTGGCGATTTCAAGGGTCCGCGTTGATAAATTCTTTCAAAAGCACATGCAACTTCAGTTGCTGTTTTTGTTGATAGTGGTTCTGCTTCTTTATATCTAGTGGTTCTGCTTCTTTATATCTACTGGCAATGTCAATGACAGTTAGCGCATACTTGTATGTGCGCAATTGACATCTACCGGTTTTAATAGTATCATGCAGTAAAAATAATATCTGCCTGATGAACTTCATTGGGAGTGCTGACATCAAAATGTGCATACTGAATTTGTTTAGATGGTGGTAGATAAATTTGCCATATTGCCTGTCGTGCTAACCAATTTGCAGCAAGAGAACATGTGACATTTGCTGCACCAGCAAGTTTACTAATCACTGCTTTACCCCTCCAATATCCTCTTGGGCTATAATAAATCTATTCCATTATAATAGTTATCTATGATTAATTACCAGCCCCTAGCACTAGTTTACCTTTCATCGCAGATCTTACCAACCAGTTAGCTAATGATTCCCTGTGAGATTTATTTTTTACAGATTTTAACGTGTGTATCAACTTCACATCTGCAATATGTCGCTTTTGTAAATCTTTATTTTTATACGCATTATCATGAACGTGGCATGCTTGATCAATCGCATTTATTGGATACTCTCCTGGTCTTGGTTGGTCTCATTTGCCAAGTCGGATATCAAGTCAGGTTCCAGGACCACAATAATTATATCCAAGAAGATGTTTTTCTCATGGGTATTTAGCCCATGGAGTCCCTGGTAATTTTCCCAATGAAGCAGCGATATCACTATCTGTCTACATACAAGACGAAATAAATCTGTATTTGCTTGTACCACATTTTACACACTTGCCTGTAAGTGCACGCTTTTTATTTTTTGTTATTACTGTTGTTAATCCACTGGTGGGGGTGGATGCTCTGCATCCAACACAATATAAATCCATATTATTTATTATATTTCTACAACATGGATATCATTGACTTCTACGAAAGCAAGAGCTAATCAAGCATCATCCAGGGCTACCAAATTCTATCAGTGCAATTATAATAGGTCCATCTGGGTCAGGTAAAACACAATTATCGCTTAATATGATAATGAGATGGCTCAAGGGGGATAAGTTGTATTTAGTGGCACCATCTGCAGATGATCAGCGATGCTATGATGTGCTTAAAGATTTTAATGAAGAAGCAAAGTCATTGGATGAAAACAATGATGATATTATTGATTTTATCACTGATATTGATGAAGCCCCATTTGTAGATGACCTCGATGGATGTATTAATAATCTCATAGTATATGATGATGTGATGCTGGACAAACAATCAAATCAGCTCGGATATTTTCCTGAGGTAGACACAAAAATACTGACGTAAGTTATGTTACTCAGCGATATACACAAATACCTAAAGTTATCAGAGACAATTGTAATCTTTTAGTTGTATTTAGCGGAGTTGATATACATACTCTGCGAAACATCCACCAGACTTGGTTTTCAGGGAATATGGATATGATTAAATTCAAAAACTTCTTCTCGAAAGCACAAGCTACCCCACATGGATTTATCACGATAAATTTACATGATCCTCGGTCGCGGTATTGTATAGGTCTTGATAAAAATTTTGGTCAAGAGACACAGCAGCAGGGAGGGCGATGACAAAAACTGAGTGTCCTGGTAAGTAAACAAACACGCCATAAAAAACAAAAATACATAAGTCAAAAGCGTCAATAACAAAATGAGCTAACCCAATTAGAGAAGTCATGGTCGGTTAGAGGCTTCAGTTTGACATTATTGATCTTGTATTTTCATTTTTGTTCGAAGCTTTTTTTTTTTAAAAATAACCCTCCTAAAAAAAAATTGTAGGATTCGCCCTCCCTGCTGCTCTCCACCATTGATACTGGCCGCCATGTACAGCCTATCCTGTACTGAAAAATAGCATTAATCCCTATAACAACAACAACCATGGTATGTACTATCTGAAGAAAATAAAGGGGGTAACTGGTATACAAGTAATACTGTGTACCTCTATCAACCACAATATCTGCTCCACTGGTTTCATCCTATGACAAGTAAGAGGGTGCAGTGGGTGGTACTCCTTGTATATGTCTATAAATAGTCTTCTTACAAGACTAGATTTAAGAAGCCAGTGTTGCACTTGACTGAGATGTCAGTTTATGTACTGCTGTACTCCTATACTGATCAAGACATGGGAACTTAGATTATATACTCACAAAATCCATTTTGAATGCCCACTGACATGTTATACATTAAATTCAAATAAAATATTTTAAACTGTCACCAAACTATAATAATTATGCTTTTATTCTATTTAAAACCCTATATTAAAGTAATCATTTACCTAAGACCTAACTTTTGCATAATCATTTCCCTTTCATTTTTACTCTTGTATACAAGAAAAACTAAAGTCTAAACCTAGTAAGGAACTTGGTACCACACTAAAACTTGAGTTTTTGAGGATTTGGGTTTATTGAGATGTTATTAAAAGACAGTAAAATCTATGCTCCATTTCAAGGACATTTTGATTCACTGAGATTTTAATCTTGAGCAGATTTACTCCACACCATTTGAGAACATGTGTGCCCTGATCAGATTTGGGTTCAATTCCTTTTGTCAATTATAATTACCATGTGCTTGCAAGTGTCAGTTACAATTACAATTTCAATCACTCAATTTATATAGCTTCACTACAACAGTCCATGATATGATTGCAGATTTATGGTTTATTTATTTGTCTACGTACTTGTATTAATTTTAGGTATTGATTCAATATTATCTGCTTCTCAGCTTTTTTCCGTATTTTCACAAATACGAGTCAAGTCAGAAAACAAACTTTGACCTTACAACACTCCTCGCGAATTCCACATAGCATTGTCTCATACGTTTCTGACCTATATAATTGCATTTTAAAGTTAAATCTAAATAACATAATACCTAGATTTTGCTTTCTTTGAATTGTATATTTTTCTGTATATAATTGCTCGATGATTTACGAAAACAGACAATCTAATAAACTGCTACTTTCCAGAGTCCAGACATAGCGATGTCCGCCATTTTTTCCCGGTTACTGGTACACTTAGTTTCAAACTAATTTTATGACGAAATAGTGTACAAGAGATAATTAAAATATACAGATCACCAATTTTATTTTTAAAACACAAATTGCTATACTATTGTTAAAGTTTCGAAACACAAGTTTGTATGTTTTATCGTCGAAGGATAACATGCGTAAATTGGGTAGAGATAGGAGCCATAGTTGTCAACTCGGAAAATGGTTAATGGGTCAATCAGCTATCAAAACACATGCCTGTAAATGTGCAAGAGTTTGTTTGTCAGCATAATTGATATCAAAACTAGGCCTAGCTACTGATGGCTTGAAAAATACCTTTCGCTACAACACAATACTAGAATAAACCGGCCTAAGGTGAGGGGGCATCTCAAAAGGTATCTAAAAAATGTACCTCTAAAAAAAAACATCACAGGGCGAAGTCGTTTTCGCTTTCCTAACAGAAGGCGGCAAAGTTGACATTTTTTAGGCGACTTAGTTGCCCACTTCCCCTGGTAGCGTGACCCCTGCACATTCACAGACATGTGTTTTGATATATTGACCCCTCTGTGTGTGTGTGTGTGTGTGTGTGTGTATATATATATATATATATATATATATATATATATATATATGATAATGATTAGTATATTTAGTATATATAATGTGCTGGGCTAAACTAGATGCACCAATTTCGGGATTTTTTTTTTTTTTAAATTCAACTGAGGAGAAAAAAAAAAGCTAGTATCGGCAATGAAAATAGGGACAGTTGGTAGACTGGAAACACGCATATTTTTTTCCTGATCATGTAATTTTAGTGTTTCCTTAAACCAACAAGTAAATCTCCACTTTTTTCCCTGACATTACGCTACCAGTACTGTCAGAAAAAAAAAGCGGAGATCTATTTTTTGGTCTAAGTGTTAACTACGTATCAAAAATTGACTGATTTCTGAAAAGTTTAACGATACTGAAATATTGGAATTCATGGTAAATATATGGAAATGGCATCTGATAGGCAGTAAAAGACAGTCTTCTACAAACAAAAATTAGATGCCACAATTGTAGTTGCCCTGTCAGATGAATCATCATTTTGGGATCATTTTGGATGAATTTGCGAAACTTTGCATAATGTTTTTCACACATCAGTATTTAAGTGCAAAAAGAACTTCTTATCGCGAAACGAAAAAAATTGAGTGCGTGTTTTCTCTATTCCTCTATCAAATTCAAGAATTATTTTTTTTTAATTAAAGATAATGACTAAACTTTGACGAATGCATTTACGACAGATGGTACACCAGGTTACAGTCGTTTTCACCCGACTTGAAATGGACACTATAGACTCTTCTAAACCAGGAAGTTGGTCCTCTGTATGGAGAATCTTTGCTCTTTCCAACTTATTGAGATAACGGATTGATACAATGTATCTTAAGTGTTAACTAGACCAACAAGTAGGTCTCCGCATTTGTAAAAAAATAAAATATAAAAAATATTTAAAAAATGCGGAGACCTACTTGTTGGTCTAAGTGTTAACGAGACCAAATGTTATGTATTTAATTACATGAACACGACCTTCCACCCTAACGTTTCAGACCCTGAGAACGGATCAATAACAATATGTGGACTAACACAGTGGAACCTGACTGTGAAAACTTCAGTTCATGGGCGAAACCTAAGTGGGATGGATCCCAAATCATTTTGTGCCCTGGTGACCTTGCCAAGGCAAAGTGTTGCTGATCAAACTACAGGAATACAGACAAGAAAACAAATGTATTGGACTCTGAACCATTATCTGTATATGTAAAATGACTTGCAAAAAGAAGAAATAAGTGCGAAAAGAAAGGGCAAATGACATTAAAAACAAACGTATTGTAATGGGCAGGAAATCTAGCCTCTAAATTTTTTTTCTAAATTAAAAACAGTTACAGAATTAAGGTCATTCATCGTAAAGCTTTCGGTGGTAAAGCAGAGTTAGGGGTCGTCCTAATACTGTTGTCTCTACCTCATAGATGGGGGGGTACGACATCGTAGCTAGGTGGGTGGGTGTTGTCAACCTTGACGGACAATATTAATTTATTCATTAATACCTACTGTTATTCAATATCAAATGATGATTGGTATCATTCTCGGTTAACTTAGATATTCCCATATACATTGATCATGGATCCTCCATTTAATTCCTTAACTTCACGATGTTATTATGCCAGAAGTACATGTGTAACTTTCCTAGGAATTAACCTCGTTTCCAATTTTGGCACATTTGGTATGCTCCCGTCGTTATCTCGAATAATAGTTATGGGTCGCTTACGACCTCATTCACTTTAGATAAAACATTTATTCATATTGAAAATTTTGACCATTGAGAAATAAATTCGTTGTATGCACACTTAACTAACACTCTGGGTTACATAGGTTTTAGTTACAATTTTTAATTTGGGTGAAGTTTTGTTGCTATCGGTAGGAGAGTACGGTTGCCACTGCAAGCGCGCACTCGCAGAACTTTTCCCTGCGGTTGCTACCCAGCGAACGGCAGAATCTTCCCTGCCAAGCGCAGAATTCTGCAGAATTCCACAGGAGGTATAAAAGGCTTGTCAGCGTCTCTACTAGGACCTGTTCGGGTTTCCGAGGGTCACATTAAAAGCTCCTTACGTTTAGACTGAGCGTGGGAAAGTCATTTACTACTTTTACTACGAATACCATATAAGGAAGTGTGCAAAGAAAAGCTGCACACTACCACTGTGATATAGAATCCATGAATTATTATATTTGAGTCTTAAAATTTTAATGCCATACAAGTCTGTAACTTAATAAACCACCTGAAGCTTAAATCTGAGTCTGCATTTCATCACTAGTCCCATTCTTATTGTAAGGGTTCCCCCATTTCATTGGAGAATCAAAGACCTCTTGGAGTTAAGGTCTAAGTTTAACTGGGCCTTTACTCTAAGGCGAGTTTATTAGCCACAGGAACACAGTGAGTCATTGAGTGGTCACCGGAAGTTTAACGGCCAACGCTACCCCGTAACAACTTTTCGTGGCAAGCGGTAGGATCTACTTAATTTGAAGAGTGGATCCAGAGATTCGAACCCAAGCCCAGGACAAGCACAGCACAGTGAGAAGACTTTTCTGTGGAAATTCTGCTGTTTGAGAGTAAGATTGAATCTGATCCGCACATAACATAACCAAGTCCTGAGTTACCTGACAGAAAATGGGTAAGAAGAGAATCCAAGTCCAAGGAGTTGACCATGTTTTAGTGGACAAGGACCAGGTTCAGGATGATGGGATGTCATCTGATTTGGAAATGAATTCTGGTGCCAGATGTCCAGTGGTGGAACTGTCAGAGAGTAGCAAAATTAGAGCTGGCAAGGATTTTAGTTTGGAAGACAGGTCACCCAGAAGAGGGGAAGAGTTACCTGTGAGTGAAGGTGAAGCAGGTGTGACAATAAATAATGAAGAAACAGCAGAATACAGTAGAATGGCAGGAAGGGGTAGGTCTTTTGATGAGGGAGAACATAAATTAAGAAGATTTGGCACTTCAGCTATGTTGCAGACTAGGGGAGACAAGTCGAAAAATTATGGAGATACTGTTGATGGAGATGCAAGACAATACTCTAGTGATCTAAAAGAAAGTGTTGCAGCGGCTGTAAACACAGCTGTGACTGGGGTTATGAGAGAGATGTCTGGGGCCATGAAGAATATTGAGATGTTGTTGCAGGGGATGGCGACTAGGGCAGAACCGTCAAGGGGAGTTACTCCTGTTGGGGAGGCAAGAGACACAGTTACTGAGACAAGAAGAGATGAGAGAGCATTGACTTCAGCATGGGCTAGTATGTCAAGGATAAGTGTAGGCAATGCTGATGAGGGTAATTTGAGCTCATCAGATGGGAGTGAATCACAAGAAGAGAGATATAGCTCGGGTATTTCTGGATCGAATCTGAGTAGAGGTCATGCATCAACAAACAGAACTACTGGTATTAAGACCAATGGTGTAAAACTTCCTGCATTCACTGGATGGGAGTCCTGGAAAGTGTGGATCAATCGTTTCACAGCAGTAGCAGAGAGGAGAAAATGGACTGAAGAAGAGAAATTAGATGAATTACTTCCACGTTTACATGGAGCAGTGCGAGATTTTGTATTTAGTCAACTTCAGAAGAAAACTTTGAGCAGTTTCAACAAACTGGTGCAAGAGTTAAACACAAGATACAGAGTTATAGAGACAGCCAAGACCTATGCAGGACAATTTAGTAGACGAAATCAGAGACCCAATGAACTGGTAGAAGAGTATGCTGCAGAACTGAAACGTTTGTATGATAAAGCTCACCCGGAAAGAGATAGAAAGACAAGAAGAGAAGATCTACTTGGGCAATTTCTGGATGGCTTGTATGATGAACATGCCCGCTTTCAAGTTGAATACATAAAGGAACCAACTGATGTTGATGAGGCTGTCTACCATGTGGTGAATTTCATGTAAACAAAAAAACATTATAAGGGCAATGAATTCTGCTCTGACAGAAAGTTCAAGAAAATGGCTAGAAGGGCAGCACAAAAAGAAACAGGGTCAAGTGAACCTGAGAAATGTGGATCATCAGGAGAAGAATCTGAAATGAATGAACATGTCTATCGAGTGCCCACCAAAAACAGCAACACAAAGAACCAAAATTTTGCCCAGTCAAGTGGAAATAATGGGAATCCAAACAAGGAAGTGAAATCAGAGAAGTCAAATGAGAAAACCTCAAAAGACAAAGAAGATTATCATAAACTAATGGAAAAGATAGAAAAGCTAGAGTTCGAGTTGAGACAAGGTTTACAAAGGATGGATAATAACAAGAAGTTTACCAATCAAGGAAAGGGTACAAGGAATGAGCAAAGTTATGCTTATTTTACATGTGAGAGCAGGGTCACTTCGCACGAGACTGTCCATTGAGAATGAAAAAGACCACAGCGCAAGCAAATGTCACTGAACGGAGAAACAGAGAATCTAAATATCAGGTGAGACAAGCAGTCAGTGCAAGAAACAATGATACCCATACTTTAAACTTGGAAAGGCTGGCCTTGAGGGTCAAAGTGCAGCCTTGCTTACAACTGGCCCATCGAATAACAACAATGAAATCTCACAAGATGAAGTAACTGTTATACGTCGCAGACTTCCAAAATATGAGGGAATCTACATGAAAGGAGCTATAGAGGGAGTAAAACTTATTTTTACAGCGGACACAGGAGCAACAAAAACCATTATATCTGATAGAGTTTACAACAAAATATCAAAAGAGAAACGTCCACAGTTGCAAAAGTCTGCCAGTCTAGCAGGAGCAGGTGGCACACCACTAAAAGAATTTGGGAAAGCTGTTTTCCATATAGAGCTAGGACCACTGAAGCTTGACAGAGAAGTGATCGTTGCAGAAATAGAAGATGAAGGGCTTCTTGGAATTGACGTGCTTCAAAATGAAAAAGAAGGTCCAGCAGGCATTCTACTTAGTAAGGGGATCATCAAATTAGGCGGTGCTTCAATACCATGCATATAAGTTGGCCTCCATGATGACAAGGTGAGGAAAGTTCGGGCAGCAGACCATTACATTATACCAGAATACAGTGAAACACTGATCGATGTTTTCATAGAAAGAGAGGATGGGGATGAACAAGCCATCAGCACGGAGTTCACGGTGGAGCCTTGTGAGAACTTCACTGAGAAATATGCAGTAATCATAGCTCCCTGTCTGGTTGACATAGGTGAATGTCCAACTCAAAAAGTCAGAATGTTAAATCTGTTTGCCACATCAGCATCCATAAAACAAGATGCAATAGTGGGCCAGGCCTACAAGCATGATGGGGTTCACACTACTATTTATAATATGGAAGATGCAGAAGAAGCCAGTAATTTCAATGCTGTGCGACGAATTAAACGTCAACCCCTTGGAAAGGAACACAACAAAGGGAAAATAGACATAATAGAAATTGCAGACAACAATAATGAGCTGTCAGAGCTGGCATCGGAAAATGAAAACTACGAGGTACCAGGGCACCTGAAGGAGTTATATACCAATACAGTAAAGACAAGGAGCCATAGAGAGGCAAAAGCAATAGCAGGATTACTAAGTAAGTTTCAAGATACATTTTCCTGGGATGACAATGATTTGGGTTTAACAAATCTAATACAGCATACCATAGATACTGGCGATGCCAGGCCTGTTAAACAACCACCACGAAGAGTGCCTCTAGCCTTTGCTGAGGACGAGAAGAAGGTAATACAAGAGCTAGAAGAAAAAGGTGTAATAAAGAAATCTACCTCACCCTGGGCATCACTTATTGTGTTAGTCAGGAAAAAAAATGTTAAGGCCAGACCATGTGTGGATTACCGGAGACTGAATACACTGACAAAGAAAGACGCTTTCCCTCTACCTAGGATACGTGATTGTCTTGATGCAGTTGCAGAAGCATCATATTTCTCAACTCTTGATTTAACTTCAGGATACCATCAAATTCCAGTAAAGACTGAAGATCAGCAAAAGACTGCCTTCGTAACAAAATATGGACTGTTTGAATACAAGACCATGCCAATGGGGCTAACAGGAGCCCCTGGGACTTTTCAACGTCTTGTCGAGTTGGTGTTGCAAGGTTTGCAATGGCAGACCTGTTTAATATATATCGATGACATCATTGTCTTTGGTCATAGCTTTGAGGAGCATTTGTTGCGTTTAGAAGAAGTCCTGATTCGGATACAAATGGCTGGCTTGAAGCTGCAACCCGAGAAATGTCATCTTTTGCAACCAGAAGTTGAATTTCTCGGGCATATTGTCAGTGAAGAAGGCGTGAGGCCATGCCCGAGAAACATTATCAAGATATTAGAGTGGCCAGTGCCAACGAATGTCAGAGGTTTGTCAAATTTTAGGTATGGGAAGCTACTATCGCAGATTTGTGAAGGATTTTGCCCAAATGGTGCGGCCACTGGTAGGGCTGTCAAAAATCACGAACAACCAACCCGGGTACCCGTTGCGAAATTTAACGGGTACCCGGGTACCCGTTAGCACATGAATGACATGTACAACCGTAGACCAACTAATTGTTATCCCCATTTCTTTAATATTTTGTATGGTGATAGAGGCTAACTGTGTAATGCACTACTCGGTCTGATGCGTCCACACCGATGTGAATGATCTGACCGCACGCTATTAATTAATAAATTTATTTAGAATGACCTTTGTACACAGATGGTAGGTATATTCCAACTTTTAATGATCACTGTGATCAGCCGCTTTAAATCGTTTAGAACACTCACCTTTTTTTTAAAGTATAAGTCCTTGTTAGAACAGACCACGTTTATTCATCGGCTTTTCACCGCAGATTTGAATTACCCACGCATGCGTGTAAAGCAGCTTTATCACATGTCAAGAGTAATGCGTTAAAACCGTCTTTGTGTGTGTGTGAGTATTTAAATACAAAAATAATATTACTAAGAGTCACTATAATAACTGTTTTGTTCGACACATGAAGCTCTTCTAAAATGGCAATAACAAATGGGGTTATTATGCCCCAGTTATACCACGTGACCACGCAGTCGCAGAAGTGTTATTATTTTGGAATTATCGGTACATGTATGATGGCTAACTTTCAAAATTAGCAGAGCTAGTCAACTAGAAAAACAACGAGCTGCTCAAAGATTACTTTGAGGCATTACGAAGATTTCAAGGTGTCTAGGTGATAATTGTTCATAATATAAATTGTGGGATTTCTTTGACATGTGTGTTCGGAAATCAAAGGTATACATCTGGATTTCATTAAAAGAGCACGCAATGTACTGATCATTTAGCACCCACATTCAATAGTTATCGTCTACAAAGAGGTTTATTACCTGTAGAACAATGCTATGTTTTAACCTTGGTTAAAATGCCTCGGGGATAACGGTTTGTCCTGTTGCACAATGCCAATGAATTTTATTAATCCAAACAGACGCTCTGATGTATTGTTTATTTATATTAAGCAGGGATCTGGTTTCTAATTAAAGCCATAGCTGTCACACCTGTTTGAAGTGGTTGGCGAGTGTGGCGATTTTATTTTTTTTTACGGGTACCCGCGTTTACGTTTCAATACCCGGGTTTTTCAATACGGTCAGGTACCCGGGTACCCGAGTACCCGATGACAGCCCTAGCCACTGGTCGACCTGACACGGAAAGGAAGACCTTTTCAGTGGACTTCTATATGCACTGCAGCATTTGAAAATTTGAAAATGGCACTGACTAGTCCAGACATTATGGCCTATCCACAACCAGAGGGTCAATCTGTACTGGATACAGATGCATCCGATATTGGCATCGGAACTGTTCTGAGTCAAGACCAAAACAGTCAAGAACGTGTAACAGCTTATGCAAGTCGTGCTTTAAATCATGCGGAGAAGAATTATTGTGTGACAGATAAAGAACTTCTGGCAGTACGATACTTTGTTGAATATTTTCATCAGTATCTGCTAGGCAGAACTTTCAAGATCCGAACTGATCATCAAGCCTTGGTATGGTTATTGAAGCTAAAGGAACCAAAAGGGCGTATTGCATGATGGATAGAGATACTATCTGCCTACGATTTTTGCATTGAATATTGACGTGGTACTAAGCATGGGAATGCGGATGCTCTGAGTAGATGTTTAAATCCCAGAGACTGCACTTGTGCTGAAGCTGACATGATGGAGCTCTTATCTTGTGGTCCATGTAGAAAGTGTCAGAAGTGGGAGCAACAGATGATAGGGAGTTTAACTACCCAACAGGTATCGAAACACATGATTTCCGGACAAACAGAGGGTTCAGAGGGGGTCATCTCTTATTTTAAGCTTGACCCAATAGGTTCTGGACAAGCAGAGGGTCCAGAATCTTCCAATTACCATGCTAAAACTCTTTGAAGTGTGAAAACACGATCTCAGTCTAAGAAAAAAGAACAAACAAACCAAGAGAAAGAGAACACAGAGGTTGTCGCTTCTCAAACAAACCGAGAGAAAGAGAACCCGGAGGTTGTCACTTCTGGTAGGGAGTTAAGATCTAAAAGTGATCTTTGCATACCCTGGGGAAACTATGATGTACAAAAGTTGAGAAAGTTACAAGAAGCGGATGAAGACATAGGTCCCATCCTAACAGCAAAATTGAAGAATACTCGCCCAACAAGCATAGCAATGGCAACAACCAGTCCAGTTTCGCGACACTACTGGTTATTGTGGGATTCACTAGCAGTAATGGAGGGGTAGCTATTCAAGAAATTTTTCAGACGAGATGGAACAGGAGAACATTTACAAATTATTGTTCCAAGAGTATTAAAGCGGGAGGTTATGTATCAAATGCACAATACAGTTCTATCGGGCCACTTAGGGTGTAGGAAAACATGTGAGAAAACTCTTCAACGGTTTTACTGGTTTGAAATGAGGGAAGACATTAACAATTGGATCAAGAAGTGTGACATCTGTGCCGCCAACAAGGGGCTCAGTAGAAAACCAAAAGCACCTTTGGGATCCATGGGAGTGGGAAGTCCTTTGGACAGGCTAGCTACAGATGTATTAGGTCCATTGCCAAAAACACCAAGGGGGAACAGGTATATACTGCTGGTCACTGATCATTTTTCCAAGTGGGTGGAGATTTTACCTATACCTGATCAAACAGCAGAAATGTGTGCTCAAAAGATTTTAGATGAAGTTATCAATAGATATGGCTGCCCATTGTCGCTGCATGCAGACCAGGGGAGAAACTATGAAAGTGTCATATTTTCTGAGCTTTGCAGAATGTTAGAAGTTCGCAAAACAAGAACAAGTCCTCAAAACCCAAGATGCAATGGCCAAGCTGAACGGTTTAATCACACATTGCTGAGGATGATAAAAGCCTATCTTAAAGATGAACAAGAAGATTGGAATCTGCATTTAGGGTGTTTAGCTGCCGCACATCGAGCCACACCACATGAATCTACCGGTATGACACCAAACCTACTGATGCTAGGCCGTGAAGTTAGATCGCCTGCTGAGATAGTGTTTGGAAGAGTTGCGAGAAATGATGAAGTCACCACTTATGGGGAATATGTAGATATCTTGAGGGACAGAATGCAGCATGCTCATGATGTATCCAGGAAACATTTAGCAACAGCAGCAAAACGCCAAAGGGATCTGTACGATGTAAATTTGTGTCAGTTCAGTTACAGTCCTGGGAATCTGGTCTGGATCCTAAATGAATCTAGATACCAGGGTATTTCACCCAAGTTGCAGAAACTCTATGATGGTCCATTTATAGTCAAGAAGAAGATAAACGATCTCAATTATATCATTCTACTAGATGAAAAAGGACGGAAGAAGCTGTTGCATCATAACAAAATCAAGCCTTACCTTGGAGAAAATCCACCAAAATGGGCAAATAAAATGCGGAAGAAAATAGTCAGGTTGGATAGGGGTGCAGAAAAAGACAAAAATGCTGAGAAACATATTACATAATTGAATGCATCCTTCAACCATTCAGTCAATTTGTCAAGATTTTTTTTGTTTTCAGTCACAGTGGAGGTGTGCTCTGGACACAAGTAACTTGGTTAATAATAAATAAACAAGTGAATAACTATAGGTTTACAGAAGTGTAGTGTAAAATGATAATTATATGAATGGCAATGCGGCCAAATGTTTGCACAGTATTGGAAATGACCAGGGTATTGACTAATCACTTTTCAGATTAAGATGGCAACAAGACTGATTACCGTGAAGTCCCTCACCAACACAAAAGGTAGAGCTTATTGGTGTCGCAAATGTCCAGCAGAAGTTGCAGTCATTGGAGAGAAGAGCAAGGTGGTGAGTCACATTTATAAGAAGCACACGCCATAGGACCAAGCGCCATTTTACTGTAACCTGTGTACCTTCAGATCTCAATATCAGCGGGACCTGGAGCGACATGTGCAGTACTACTCAGCACACTGGGAGAAAGTTGACCAGTTGAGAGAACTGGGATGCCCCGTCAATGAGGAGGCAAACCTATTTCAGAATTTGCACCCGTACATTCCTGATGACAGTGACATGGAGGTGCTTGGCCGCGAAGACTCAGATCGGATTTGGAGGGAAAGATCTTGCCAAGGTGAGACAGGAAGCCATTTATTATCCATGAAGGAGACTGTACAGGAAGATCCAGAACTGGGTGCCGTAATCATGCTGGCTCATCCAGCTGCCCCCATAATACTTGCTGAGGCAGAAAGGAGCGGTGTACGTATGGAACAAGCCTCGTCACAGTCAGAAGTTAACTTCTTGGATGAACTCTTGGATTGTGGTTCGCCAATAAATTTTTCTGTCGCCCAATTGCCCTAACAAGAAATCAGCCAACAGACGTCAGTCCCACTAAACACAGTGATGCTTAAGTCCACTACTATACAGCAAGGGGAGTCCCATCACAGTCGGCATCCAAGGAATTCAAGGCCAAAAGATGTATTGAAGTTTGCTGAGCAAACAAAGGTGACTGCTGCAGAGATGCACCAGCGGAAAATTTCGAGCAAAACATCAGTTTCCTCTAGTAGTTGTAGCTGTGGCACAAAGGAAGAATTGAGTAAGTTAGTTACTGGCGTTGATACATTGAGAAATATTATGGAAAAACAAGGGGAGATGCTAAAGGAGAGCAACACCCAGTCAACCGCTTTAATAAGGAAACTGACAGATGCAATCCAGGAGCAAACCAAGACCTACAGAGAATTAAACAGTAATATAACAAAAATGATAGAACACCTCATTGAGAAGGGGAAACAGCATGAGAGATCGGCTTTAGACCAAGAGAAAATTGAGGGGCGAAGAAATCAAAACGGAGAGGGTTGCAGGGACAAAAAGGAAGAGAGAGGAAATTCAAAACAAGAGGTTAGAGGAAACCATAGGCAGGCCTGGGACAGGGGAAACCATCAAGGCAGAAGAGACCGGGAATAAAAGGAAAGTAAAGCCATGAGGGATAACCAAAAAGAGAACAGAAGAGAATGGTCGCCAAGGCATTGCAACTATCAACACTCACCATGCTAGGGAGGAAGTTTTTGGATAATAATTAATGACCGCGTATACCTTGTAAGTTTTACTTTGGTGCATGTAAATTATAGTGATAAAAAACAAATGAAATGAGTAAATTTCACTGCTGTGTCATTGCATTTCTTTGAAAATTATCTTGTAAATGAAAATTTTGGATCCATTGTACAGTATATTTTAGGACAACTTTAACTTGGAATGAGTCACTTTAAGCTGTTAATGTTTCATTTATCTTTGAAGCTGCTTTCAATTTTGTACATTTTCAGACAATCATGCTGAACGAAGTATACTAAATGTGTATTTACTGTTTGTGGGGACACTAAACAGAAAAAGCAGAGGGTGATGTAATGGGCAGGAAATCTAGCCTCTAAAAATTTTTTTTAAAATTAAAAACAGTTACAAAATTAAGGTCATTCATCGTAAAGCTTTCGGTGGTAAAGCAGAGTTAGGGGTCGTCCTAATACTGTTGTCTCTACCTCATAGATGGGGGGGGGGTACGACATCGTAGCTAGGTGGGTGGGTGTTGTCAACCTTGACGGACAATATTAATTTATTCATTAATACCTACTGTTATTCAATATCAAATGATGATTGGTATCATTCTCGGTTAACTTAGATATTCCCATATACATTGATCATGGATCCTCCATTTAACTCCTTAACTTCACAATGTTATTATGCCAGAAGTACATGTGTAACTTTCCTAGGTATTAGCCTCGTTTCCAATTTCGGCACATTTGGTATGCTCCCGTGGTTATCTCGAATAATAGTTATGGGTCGCTTACGACTTCATTCACTTTCGATAAAACATTTATTCATATTGAAAATTTTGACCATTGAGAAATAAATTCGTTGTATGCACACTTAACTAACACTCTGGGTTACATAGGTTTTAGTTACAATTTTTAATTTGGGTGAAGTTTTGTTGCTATCGGTAGGAGAGTACGGTTGCCACTGCAAGCGCGCGCTCGCAGAACTTTTCCCTGCGGTTGCTACCCAGCGAACGGCAGAATCTTCCCTGCCAAGCGCAGAATTCCGCGGGAGGTATAAAAGGCTTGTCAGCGTCTCTACTAGGACCTGTTCGGGTTTCCGAGGGTCACATTAAGAGCCCCTTATGTTTAGACTGAGCGTGGAAAAGTCATTTACTACTTTTACTACGAATACCATATAAGGAAGTGTGCAAAGAAAAGCTGCACACTACCACTGTGATATAGAATCCATGAGTTATTATATCTGAGTCTTAAAGTTTAATGCCATACAAGTCTGTAACTTAATAAACCACCTGAAGCTTAAATCTGAGTCTGCATTTCATCACTAGTCCCATTCTTATTGTAAGGGTTCCCCCACTTCATTGGAGAATCAGAGACCTCTTGGAGTTAAGGTCTAAGTTTAACTGGGCCTTTACTCTAAGGCGAGTTTATCAGCCACAGGAACACAGTGAGTCATTGAGTGGTCACCGGAAGTTTACGGCCAACGCTACCCCGTAACAGTATTTACAACATACCTCATAAAAAACATATTTACAATTTACCCCAATATTAGAATGTTTTGTCATGTACCTGTCAGTAAAAAAGCACCACACCATTAAAATATTTGCAAAAAGAATATACAAGTGCAACAATAATATGTATTTTCTTTATTGTTTGATCAAATGGAATATACATCTGAAAGACAAAGGTAAGAGTTAAATGAAGTAAACTCGGCTTAATTTTTCAAAATATATTTACCATACGACTTGTAACAGTCAAAAGCGGTATTTTAATGACTTGCAAAACAAAGAAAAAGACGATTTCGTGCAGTAAAGGAACATTTGGGTTCCTTACCACTTGATCTTAGATGAGTAAGTCATCTTTGAGAAATAACGCCGTCCATTACTGGGTCACTGGGTAGTTATTAGTTACCTTTTGGGCTGAATGAGTTATCGACCTTTACACCCTTTTTCTTTCGTTTCGGTTCCCCAGACGAAGATGAAGGTATTCTACATTCACAGTTCTATCCGTGAACACACAACATCATTAAGGTTCGTTTTCTCGGAATTATTGAATTTACTTATTTTTTTTTTTATTTTTTTTTTCCGGTTTTTTCAGTTTGTTCCGGTAAGTAATCGGACCGATTCTCAGCCACTTTTGTTTGCACACATGGGTGTACATTTATACACTTACCGGTATTTCTCGTTATATGGAGCCACTGTCGGCTGAAGGGTTCTTTTGGTGACATGTACATTATATTTCCGGAGAAAATTCTATGTTTGGTGACTTGTAAATCCACGTGGAATAGCACAATCATCTGTGCTGTGGCCATTTTAAACGTCGCGCTAGGTATGGCTGTTGCCTATTCCGGTATATGTCTATAATGTACGCAGGATTGTTCCGGAATGATTTACATGCAGCAACATTGCACATTTTAATGAAAAGGTGACATCAGACCCACAAAACGTCCATCAGTATCAACACGGATTTGCGGGGTTGATTTATCGGACTAAATTAGGCCTGCTGAAAAATTAGGCCTGCTGAGGCTCGTATCGCTCCTTACAATTTACCTATATTTTTATTATTATTACATAGAATATGTATAAAATGATTACTTAATCCGAGTTTCCTCTTACCCTTCACACCCCATTTTGATTATTTGAATATTTCTGTCATTTGCCTATCGAAAAGTTGGAATCTGCAGGGTGTCGGCAGAGGGTAGCCGCTTACTAGCCGGCCTAGAAAACTTGAACGAATTTTCTTCGTAATGTACCTACATGAAATCGATAGGAATATGATTTGTTTTCTCAGATGTTGCTAGTATAACATTCGTTACGTGTTTAAGCCGCTGACAGAGACCGACGAGACGAAACTAGAGCGTTGACGGAATTTGGAACTCGCTAGTTGCACTCTAGTCACATGACTGAACACAAATCTCGCAACGTACATGTCAATGACGTCTGAGGCGAAAGTCACCTGATATCAACAAAAACTTTTCCGAAGTTGTTGTAAATAGAATTAGAAAATATTAAATAAAAGTTTGTCAAAATAAATACAATGCACACTTAATTCTCAACATATTTATTCTAAGAACAACGACCAGAAACTTGTTGGTATCGCACATGGGCGCCCGCAGGATTTTTTGCGGGGGGGGGGGGGGCGCATCAGTCACAGCCAGGAGAGTTAGTATAAGAAGCAGTCTGAAACTAAAGCTAATATTTATTAAGCGTTTTGAACAGAATCTTGTGACATATTTTCAGCTTCATTTGCATGATTAAACTTGTCGGAATTTATATTTGCAGTATGATTGGGGGGGGGAGGCTCACGTGACCGACCCCCCCCCCCCTTAACCCATGCTGCGGGCGCCCATGGTATCGCAGCAAGTTGCAGAAAACAAACATCATGTACCAAGCTAGTGTCAGCGATGTTTTGTTGGTATCACGTGATCACGGCATTGACATGTGCTCTCTGCTTGGTGAATCTGGTTTTCTTTAAGTTGCTGCAAAATTTACTGATTTCTGGTCGTTGCTTCAGAATAAATATGTTGAGAAGTTCTTTCACTTTTCTATAAAGATTACGTGACTTCTATTTATATTTTCGATTTGTTTTCCTATTGCAACTTTGGAAACGGTCAATAGTTGATATCACGTGACTCTTTGACCCCTGAAGCCGTTGATATGAAGGTTACGAGATTTGTCCTGTCAAGTGACTAGAAATGCGAGATCCAGGTCAAATTTCATCAAGACTGTAGGTTCGTATCGTCTGTCAGCGGATTCAAGACAATACTATACTCGGTATTTGAAAATAAATCACATTACTATCTATTTCATGCAAGTATATCTCGATGAAAGGTCGTTAAAGTGTGTTAGGCCGGCTAGTAATCGACGTACCAATGCCGATACCGCATGGTGTCGGCTAATTCAAACTTTTCGATAGGCAAGAGGACTCGGACCCTACCCCCAACGTAAATGTCCTAGTATCAAAAATGGCGTGGGAAGGGTCAGAGGAAACTCGGATTAATGATTACTATATCGGACATATATTATTTATAATAAAATTGTACAAAATACAAGCCCGTGATCTGAATATAGGAGGAATTTTATTAAGAAATAATATTAAGCCTTGAAAATAAAATACCCCATTGAAAAAAAAAAAGATAATTTTATGGATCAAGGAATGATTTATTCAAGTAAAATTGCTTTGGCTTAAAAATTTAATCCGTAATTTACAATTTTTAGTACATTTTGTTTGGGGGGGGGGGGTCAGCATGATTTTGGTAGAAATCAGCACGAATTCCGCAAGGCGTATCATAAAATAGGTCCTGAAATTACCCTAGTTGCACGATATATTTGATATCATAACACATTTATAGAAACATCAAACAACCATAAAATACAAGAATGAAATATAAACAATACATGTAACAGATACAAACTGAATCTGTGAATGAAATATCTTACCGTAGAGTTGAGGTTTTTAGTTGGATATGAGGTGCCTTTCTTGCCTCTACGGCTAGAGCGCCTTAAAACTTTCGGTCCTTTACGAAGAACGTTTTGATGAAGGTTGACAAGACGATGTACTTGATTTAACGTTAGCCCCCATTTCAGTCCAAGCAACAAGATTTCTTTTGGTTTAATATGGCGCACTGTTCGCCATATGTGTCGAGTCAAAGACATGGCAAAATTACTTCCATATCCTTTGGAGAGGAAAATAGCAATGAGTAATGTACTATACAGAACAGTAGGATGGACAGAAGTTTCAGCAAAGCCCGATATATTGATGTTAATAGCAGGATAAGTAATGAACATTCCCCATATCATAGCAAGCATCCTGTTTTATTTTGATGTCCATCCGAATATAAATGTTGGTCCAGAGAAATCGACGATGAAATCCACTTGATCATAAAGTCCTGTAGAGTGGGTCAAAGTCCTATAACCACCGTCAGCTGATACTGTAGTCTGAACTGGTGTACCTCATGTACAAATAAACCAACATATAATGACTCATCTCCTATAGTTCAGCTGTCACCACAACCAGAGACTTATCGGAACTAAACAAGTCAATCCACATTATATCTATTATGGTTCCAAAATAATATTCTGACAAATTCTTTCTTTGTCAATTTTTTTTTTTTTTTTTCAGTTACAACCTTTCTAATCTACTGTAATGAGATGGTAAGGAACACTTAATGTTTCAGTTAATTACGATATATTCTCAGTAAAAATTATTCTGTAAGATTGTGAAGGAAACAAAATATCATTTGCCTCTCAAAGAGTCGGTGTAAACAACGCTCTTATCAACTGATCGTATATTGTGTAGAGCCCCGCTGCCACTGAACAAATTGTTAACGCAGCACTCCATACTCCTGCCCATAAAGAAGCACGTGGTTGCTAGGGTTATTTAATATGTGGGTCTCTTCAGTCACTGGCTCAAACTGGTTCAGGTCATAATCCGGGGGAGGGGGGGGGGTTACTTCTAACTAATGTGCTGAAAGTGTCATTTAACCAACCTTTAACCGGAGAAAATTTGCACAGAATTTATATTTACATTTGCTTGATCCTGAATGCGCAAATCAAAGAGAGTTAATTTATGAATTATATCTTTCAATGTTACATTCAATCCTGACTTAAAGGCCACTTCTAATAAGCAATAACATGTTGTAAATAGTTCCATTCTCAAGTTTAAACACCTGAAGAAATATGGAATCATTATAAACGAGTCTGCTCAAGGGGTGATATGTTTCATTTTCCACAGATGGAATTCATATAGTATTTATGTCACTGGCCATTTGTTTTAGATTTGGTTCTTTTGTTAAGACTTTATCTGATACATCTGTGCCTCAAAGATTTTCTACTGAACGACCAACTGTCTTCAGAGACCCCTTCTGGGTTCTAACTATAGGCAGTCTTTTAAGAGAGGTTCCAAAAACTTGTTTTAGTACTAAAACCAATGCAAGAAATCAAAACACTATAGTATTTGCATACCCTCCTGAACCCACGTGCGTTTTTAAATACCAAAAGCAACAAGGATATAAAAATGCACAAAAACTGAGTCATTTCATTCACTGGTTTATAATTTCTTACTGATTGTCTCCAAGGGGTCCCTAACACTGTCGAATTATTGGCGTTTCAACGCAAACGGAAGCTCCCATCTAAAGATACAAACAGATGGAGTAGTAAAAGAAAATGAGGTTTCTGACTCACTAATCCAGTTTTTCTCCAAACAAATACAAAGACGCATATTTGGGACCCCCATGTCACTATCAGCACGCCAATGTATTTGCTTTAGGTTAATGATACAGAATATCTCCCTATATCCCTTACTTGTCAGAACTTTAGACAAAATTCGGTTGTCAGATTATTTTTACACAATTTCTTTACCTATTGTCAGTGTCTCAACTGCAGAAAAAAGAAACATTATATCATCGTAATGGTAAAGACAAAACTTTATTCTGCCGCTTACTTGACGATGGCATTAAAACAAATCTTTCATGGTCATTTTATTAAGCGGATATTTTTTGTCAGTAGAAAATACTTTTGACCGATCAAGATAAATAGTAAGTTTAGTATATTTTGTTGACTGATCGGATCAGGGAAGTTAACAAACCTTGCTGATTACTCCTGACTTAATTTGCTCAAGATATCTGAAATATTCACTGCCGTTAAATCTAACCAGCGAAAGTTTTAGTTTGTCAAACTTGCTGAAACATATTCCGGAAACTTCATTGTTAATTTCAACTGTCAACTGCTTACCGTCCATAATAAAGTTTTTAATCTTGCTGTTGCTGCTAATTTGCAAACATTATTTTATAAATTTTAGACAAATTTTATACCTTAATCAGAAAAGATAAAATCAAGCATATTAAATTTACTTGTTGCATAATGACCAGGCGCAAATGTGTCAACCCGTTTTCACAATAAAGCTTGTCATCGAAATTACTTAATCAACATTTGATAATTACGTCAGTTGCGAGCTTATGATGATTTGTTCGAATCGCCATTGTTCTTACAAAGCTAACATTTCCGCCTGGGTAAGTACCTCGGAGTGCATATTCATAATCGCTGAAACCAAATTGTAACTTAACATGATTGCGAGGTATTCCTTTTGCTTTTTTTTTTTTTACATTATTGTTAGCTAACAGCACATCGTACATTTTACTACGCAATCCAATAAACATTTTTATTATCAATAAATTCATTTCATCTTTGAACTTACAAATAACTGTTTTATTTGAATCATCATGAAATCTGCTATCGCGAGGATAATCTGACAAATCAAACAGATGTCGATTATCAAAAATATCCTGGTAAACGTCCTTGCATTCGATCTCATAAACATGCGAGTCTGTATCAGTAAACAACAACTTTGCATTCGGCCACTGCTTCTTAACAAAACCATATTGAACATCGTACATTAGCCACTTTGATAAATCTAGCACAGCAGCTCCAACATAAATCGGCTTATTCAACTTCAAGTTTGTTTTTCTTCGCTGTACCGCGACAAGGTTTTCATTAAAAACTTTCATACTGACAAAATCATCATCGGAACCTAATTTGTTTCAGCAGTTGATATCACTGACTAGCTCGACATTGACACGCTTTCTGATATTTTCCATTGTCTTACCAAAGACAGAGTTGTTCGTAAGCTTAAAGAAGTTTTTCTCGAAATCAGTTGTCGCTACAGCTCTCCTCGAAGTGTTTGAGTTAATATAACCTCTCATCCACGGCGACTCATTGAATTTTAGCACACGATGAACTTTCCTTAACACAAGACAAGCATATACTGCTTGTTTTAGATTTTTGTAATGTAAAACATATAATTTCACTTATTCATAATGTTTGGAACCAGCTTACTTACCATTCAGTTTTTTGTTTGTTTTTTTTTTTTATCACCTGCTATTACCTGTTGTTCCCGAGATAACAAACTATAGTCGATTATCATCGATTCGGCAATAAAAAGTCGTTATGTAAATCATGCAACGAAACTGGATAGTCAAGATCAACTTCAACAAAATACGAAATGTCATCAGGTATATCTTTCTTCTGTTTCACGTAGAAATTGTTCTGGAGATATCCAACGAAATTCACCATATGACATTGGCTCAGATATCGCATAACCGAATAAATTATTTGCGTCTAGCTAAATAATGTATTTTGATGGAAGCTCAGGATTATACTCTTTCATGTATTTGTTGTTTGCTTCAGAATACTTTTTGTTATAATGCTGATACCACCACGGATGCCCTCTTCGATAAAGTTAAACATGTCGACGTCTGTTAGTATTTCTAACTTAACCTTGCTATACTTTAGCAGAGCATCCCACGACAGACCTGGAGCGCAGTAATACCAACAAGGATCAAGTCCGTAATTGTTATAACTCACTTTTCGAAAACTTTCAAATACATCCGCCAGCAATAGTACATCCGTTTTCAGATACAAATCATGATAATCTCCGAAAGGTTTACACGAAAATGGGGAAGAACAACAGGAATAAAATCTGGAGAATGAATTGTTAGATTTCATTTGTCATATGCAGGACCACGATATTGTCCAGTCAAATGGCAATGATCTCGAACTTTATCATCGATTTCAGGCGCAAAATCCTGTTCACAAATATGAAAAAATTCTCCTTGCTCGAAATCAATTTTCTGCTGCAGTGTCAACTTCTTCATTGGAACAGTCTTTTTTAACAGGTTAAAAATAACATCAACTTCGCTGATTAAGTTTTTAAACAACCAAACGGCTGGGTTAGGACCACGATATAATTTTATTGGTTTGGACAAACTTGGATCAACACAACAAACAATCTTATACACTACTCCACATGGAACATGGTTTTGTGTTTTTCTTGTACTCGGCTCGTAAGGATTATTTTTAACTACAAGTACTGGCTGAAGCAAACATTCGAAATCAGCACAAATAACGAACGGCAATTTTACTTTATGGTTATGATTTGTAAATTGCAGTATTTTTCCATTTTCTGTAGGCATTGTTATTCGTTGTGCTTCCGAACAATACTGCAGGTGATTATTCAGTATTTTTTCATCAGAGCAACAGTGTAAACAACGATGACAAAAATGTTTCTTATTATTTTGTTTGCTGTATTCTAATCAATTAAAATTTCTGGTCCACACAAAATGATTTTTATTAAAAAAAAGCAAGTTTATTGTTGATTGTGAGGCTGTTGCAGAAATATATCTCAGATACACGTCTTCATGCTCGTCAAGGCCAAATACATTGATTGAAACATTATTTTGTTTTTCAAACTTTGGTATTTGATTTTCTGCAACTGGAAAGTTTATACCAGTGAAATTTAAGCTTGAGACACGATTGATGTATTTGCTAACACGATCAGCGTTTTGTTTTTTTCTGCTGGAAACATCGCAGAAAGAACTGCCCACTGAAAACATCTGCCGTCGGAGTTTTTAACGTTTCCACAGCATTTTTTGTTTTTTATTTTCTGCGAAAGATCAACGTATGAACTTCCACGAAGCACATTATATTTCATTGTATGAAAGAGTATTTCTGAAATCATTTCAAATTTCCATCCTGAACATGATGCGGTAAACTCTTCTTTTTTCTTCCAAATTTTCTGACGAATTTGGTCAGTGAGCAAGGCAAGATTTGTTTCAGGCAAAACCCTCTTTGATTTGTTCCAACGTAAGGATGAACAATTTCTTCATCAATATCATCTCGAACAACATGTACTTTTGACAGTATAATATTATACTGTACTAAAATTTAAAAACCCTTGTGCACATCAAGCTCACGTTTTACTGTTGGCTCATGAAAATGAAAAAGGTTTGTTGAAGAAAAATTTGACAGCACGATTTTGTTTATCAAATTTGTAGCTGCTGTCAAAACCAGCAAAAGCGGTAGCAATTTTTGTAGCTGCTCCGATTAAACTCTTTTTAGCAATATCACACAACTTTAGCATTATTATCTTTTACAAATCTTCAAATAGAATTTTAAAATATCTTTGTTGCACTTATATTTTTCTGTAGAGTTTTTAAACTCAGAGTTTGAAGAACCAGTCAAAACAAATAAAATTAAACAAATAGATTGCTTATTGTAATAATGACAGAAAAAATAATGACAAGCGCAAACGAGATGGAGTACTACTACATTCATCCGAAATACAATATGTACGCGGGAAACATGTTAGGGTCAGTGATACATATCAAATATGAAGAACCGTTCGGTATGGCAACACCAGCGGGTTATAAAATTAGAGTAAAATCGGAAGGAGATACAATGCGAACGGAAATGCAAAAAAAAAAGATTTCATTTACTCGCTGTTTTGTGGAGACATTCCCGATGGAATGAGAGTTTACCGAGTTAATGGTTCATTAACTGATGATAACATTGCAAATCTTAGTTTGCAAGATGAATTTCAACCACATCCAGTATTTGATTTGTATGAAGCCTCCGACAAAGGAATTATTCGAAACCGAAAAACAAAAAAGGGAATAGGCAGTTTCCAAAAACCTGGATATTTTATGGTAGGTGTTGGAAAACAATTTGTTACTATAGCCAGAGGTTTGTTTTCGAAGTTCTTAATGGACTAATTCCGCCAGGGCTGGTAATTAATCATATAAACAACATTGAAACAGACAATCGCTTGGAAAATCTTGAACCTGTCACTCAGCAGGAAAATGTGAGGAAAGGTCGAGGCAGTGCTAATGTTAGGTGTCCAACGAAAACTGTTGTTTCGTTTAACCTTGAAACATGTGAAGAAAAGAATTTTCCTTCAATGTCAGCTGCGGTAAAATATTTCGGCATTAATGCTGTGTTAGTAAAGTTTGTTGCAGATGGCCAACAAGATCAACATTTTCTAAGAAACATAATACAATAATTATCATCTGATATGATAACTAAACTTGTTTCAAGGGTTTTATTAGTTCATCTTTGGTGATGCAAGAATGGCACCATAGCATTATTGTGTCCTTATCATAAACAACAGAAGTAACTGCATTTTCTTGCAGTTGCTTTTTTCTGCTTCGGTAAGTAAAACGTTGTCAGAGCCGCTGTTTACCAAAACTAAACCAAAACGTTATCTTTATCTTTCCCAAAGAATGCTTGTCTGACAGCTTCCTCAAACTCGTTGCGATTAACAATCGTTGCTTTAGCATGATATTGTAATACCAAACTCAACAACCCAAAATACTAGGCACTATTAAGAACTACATTCCTTTTCCAATAATAAAGATAATAATGATAATGTACAAGCATGAAACAACGTCCGAAAACATGATGCAGTTCACTATGTTGTAATACCTTAATTGTATTGCGAATGGAATTTTGCATGCATAAACGCTGTCCAATTAATGTGTGAAGATTATTTGATGTTAAACGTTGAGATGTGAGACGATATTTGACCTACGAGATCTTGGCATATTTGATCGTGTCATTTTTATCTGTCACTGAAAACATCTGCCATGTGTGAATTACTTCTTCCATTCCTGAACGTATCCCACCCACCCACCACTGTTTAGATCACCGTCTGCATCTCTTATAAGTGTGTACTTTGTGTTTTATACTAAATGTGAGTATAAAACCTTGCTCT
The DNA here is from genome assembly GCA_016617855.1 of Megalonaias nervosa. NCBI lineage: Eukaryota > Metazoa > Mollusca > Bivalvia > Unionida > Unionidae > Megalonaias > Megalonaias nervosa. The sequence continues at coordinate 44,999 of JAECUM010004698.1, read as the reverse complement.
GGTCCTCGTAACGTCACGCTCTCGTCACGAGTATTAATGAATTCATCAAGGAATTCATCTAAAAGACAAAAACAATGCTACAAGCCCTGGGACATCAACATTAAGTGGAAAGAAGTTCGCATGTTAGCAGTTATTGTGCCCTATTCATTTCCATGTTGGACCATGCGTGTGTCGTGATGGAATTTCACATGAATAGTTTAGGAAATGAATTATCTTACCTTCCATGATTTTGGAATATCAAAGCCAGAAACATGATGTTAGTCCATAAATTATTGACTTCAACCATTCGGTAAGTTTTGTTACTGGAACAGCGGAGACGCAGGATAGTGATGGAATCAATGTGCCCGGCCGAAGAATCACATTTCACTTGTCAGACTTTTGTTGAACAATAAGTTAGAACTAATGTTACTGTTCATTACTGTAAGTTCTTTGTTATGTATAACTTGTTATTTTACTTTAATGTGCAAAATAGTATGAATTTGACAGGGACTATTTCTAACCGCATTACGACTCATTGCATCACCAGTACGATGTACTCTCGCTCGATTCACATCGAAATTCACTTGTCCGTTTCGTTCAGTTCTACGTAATTATAGGTATGAATATACAAATAAGGTTAAAAGTAAAACCGAACACCACGGACATTGAGAGGACAACTTAATTCTGTCTAAATTTTGTGTTCAGAGGGATTTTTCCATGCAGTTTGAACAGTTGACTTGGTTACCTCCAAGGCTAGCCCTGAGAAGGACAAACATTGATTGGCTAACTAAGATCATGTGACGTGAATAGGAGTCTATAAATATGAGTGCAGACAGTGCACTGGCAGATAGCTGTCAAAGCGGCGAAGTATGAACATCCAAGTAGAAATGAATTTCGGCCATATATTCCAAATCCAATCGAAAACCATAAATTATATCTTTTTACATAACCAATATTAACGTTGGCACTTTAAAATCCCAAAACTGAAATTTTAAGTAGATTTTTCCCATGATTGCTACTGAATTTAAATGCCTTGTAATTATTATATAATTCTATATAAAGCCGCTGCTATCTCCCACCACACTGCTCAAGTACACTTGTACTAAAATTATTATTTCTTTTCATTAAATTCACGCTACCATGTCAGAACGTGTTACAGTCAATATAATAAATTTAGCTGTTAACATACACAGGTGTATAATAATAGAATTAATTTCACCATAATATAGTGTATTATAACGTTGTCTTTTGACATTTAGACAAACAAGTCTGCTCTATATTATCTGAAATTGGTAGTGCTGTGACAGACACTGTGTTTATGTAAAGTCACTATGCGGGATTGAAAGCATGTTCTATCACTTTTATTTTTATTTATTAAAAATCATTTTAAGTTTTTCTGGTCTTTCGATATTTAACACACGGGGTGTTCCAATATCTTATTTCATCGATTGTTATTTTAATAAATTAGATAAAAGTTAAAGATAATATTAATCTTATGAAACGTCTTGGTTGACCGAGCTTCGGTTGTCTTTTTTCGAGTTGGCATTTTTTTTAATCTGTTATTGTCACACAAAACTAAAGCTGGAGTTTGAACATTACACAATTTGTTTGATACCATCGCCTGTGACCGCTTTTTTAGTTGCTCCTGATACTGCTCCTGGTGTTGCTGCTAGTCCTAGTGTTCCTAATACCGGAATTACTTTAGGTAATATTGTTTCTGCTAATGTTGCAAATGCTGGTCCTAGATCTCCGCCAGCGACAAAGTCGCCAACAACAAGGTCGTTGGCCATTGCTTTTACTTGAGACACTGACAAATTCAGAACAAACGGCTTGCCTCGATTGAGTTTATTGATTTGTTGCTGTGTTAGCATTAATTATGTTGCTATACCGGTTGTGCCAGTGACACTGTTGGCTTTGGGATTATTTTTTAAGGAAACCGCGCGTCGTTTGGCAACAGCTGTCAAAAGTTTTTTAACCTGACCCTGGGCCAGGTATATTTCTTCTGTAATGTATTTTATTGTCATTATTGTTTTATATTGTTTTGCTAGACAATATTCAAACTGTTTGCTAGACAATACTTGTAACTGTTTGTTAGACGCTGCACTTGTACAGTCATTCTGCCTTTAGCTGCGTCAATTGTTAAGAATCTGTCACTGACAACAAGCGCGTATACACTATGCGGTGCAGCTGGAACACCTCCAAGCATCCAAGTAACTTCAGTATCTACGGTTGATCCAACAGCTCGTTCCAAATGCTTTGATACGTCAAAGTAAAAGATCGGATAAAGAGTTCTGAATTCTTCAATAGAAATTTGAGATCCGCTATCTGAGTCTTGGTATTTTTGCATTGCTTCCATAAGATACATGTACGGTTGTGTTAAGTTTTTGTTAGCATTATCAGAAAAGCTGCATTCGATGGCTCGTTCTGGATATTGTTTTTAATTTATTCTGGCAAGGATTCGTTTGACGTCAGTGTTATCAAATACAACACTATTCTGTAACATGCCATGCCTGTTGCTGAAACACAACAAACAAATGTCTTGGCAATTGCTCACTTGATGCAGTTGTTATTCACCACGTGTAGTCGGTTGTGTTTGGAACTGCGGTCTGGCATATTTCATTTTGCTGGAAATATATCTTTTTTTATGTATGCGGTTAACATTGACTCTAGTTCTATCGACTTGCTTATTGATGGAACAACTCAAGGCATCCACAACGCAAGTCTAGAAATTACAAATTGTGCGTCGGCTCCACCAATTCAAATCAAACAATCATCTCATTCTGCTCGATCTAGCACAAGTGTATGTCTTAGTCAACGAAAAACTTTGTTGTAATTGCGGCAAAATCCAAAGATTGTGCTCAGCGGCAACATCATTGTTATTTGATGAGATTCTGCTGCAAACGCTTTTTGCTTAGCATAACCTTCACTGTAGTTTTGTTGTTGTGCATTACCGAATGCACTTCTTATTGCATTTGCAATGATAATGCCACCAGCTGCATCTGCTGTTAGAGCTGCTACAGTATGTTATGCTGCCGCATTAGCTGCGCCTGGTGTTAGGATAAGTCCATTTCCAACAAGTGCTGCAGAATCATCTCCGGTTTTCAATTCATTTGAAACAGCAATTCCGGTTCCAGTATCTTTCAACCACATCATATTTGTCGCCACCAATCTCGAATAATCTTTGCTAAATGAGACAATGTTAAGGATTATACTTGCAACAGGCAAATTCATAGAAATGTCTTCTACGGTCTGATTAGCCAACTGGTATCTAGAGCTTCTAAACAAGCTCCATCCGTTATTTACAAGTGCAGTTTCTGTATTAGCTGCGATATCACCACCAGCTGCATTTAATATTTGCCCACGTACTTCAAGTACGGCCTTGTGTGGCAACAGAAACACACCTTCATCTCGTGTATTAAATCTGCGGATGCCAGCCTTATTTGGTTCGTTTGAATTTTCATCAAGATACTCGACATATTCAAATTCAGTTGCGATGTCATCAGTATCAAATTCTTCGGTAAGATCAAGTTAGTTTTTAACTGACATTTTATTCGTGATTGCTACACAAAATTCTTGTTCAAAGAACATCAGTTTTGCTAGTCGCTCAAAAAGCCGCAATCGGTAATACTAAAATAATGGATGGAGTACTAGATACTTGTTAGCTTTGCATGTTTGGCATAAAAAGACTAGAAAGCCACAATATCTGATTGAATAGGTCTTGTTTTCCTTACCAAATTTTGTATTATATCTTCACTGCGTTTTGACAAGACTTTTTAGTTGTAGATATAATTGCTTGCTCGGTATCTGCTGTTGGTGCAATTGTTGAAATTACTTGTGCTATTTCTTCAGGCGATACCTGCGGTGTTGCCGGTTCTCTTTAATCTTGACTACAATCTTTTGTCCAACATCAGTGCCGGCTGCAGATGGAGCTCCAGTAGCAAATGACTTTGACATGTCTACTGCAATGGGTGCAATTCCTGGTATATTTTCGACAATCTTAGAAAATATGTTTCCCAAGAAACCTCCTGCAACTTTTCTTCGATAAATTTTTCTTTGCTTCATTGTTTATTCAACTGTGTCTTACAAAATTAGTTAGAAAGCCTTACGCAGTAAAACTGTGTTAGTGAACTTAGTTTACTATTCTCCAACAGATTTCAAGTGCAGGTAATACATAACAATTTCGTTGTTACGATCAAGTTGCTGCCCAGATTGATCTGTAAGCTGCATTCTTATGCTTGATATTTGAGTGTCAAGATTAATAGGATAATATATTATTTGACGAGGTGTAATTTACATTAACAATCCTGGTGGAATGTCTGGAGAAAAGCTGTATATTGTTTGTTCATGGCTATCACTACCAGAATAAGATCCTGATGCAATAGAGCAATTTATCAAAATTGTGTTTACCTGTGTTATGTTAACAGGAACATCTCCATCATATGTTATTGTTGTTTATGCAGCTGCTGTTCCTACAGAGCCACATTTTTGATTTTTAAAGCCTAACAGTGACGCAATGCTAGTTGCTGGTGAAAAATCAATAGATTATTTTTTAGCGTAATTCTGGAATATAACATGTTGTTGTGTGGCACCAACTCAAAACTGTCCGCAGAGCCAGTGATGCCACTTGCAATGATGTTGGCTTCCTTTTTTGTAATTAATTCTTTCATTGTTTTGTTAAGGTCAATTATGTTATATGTGCCTTGTGGTATTTTAACTGATACCCATGTCAGCACCTTTGGTGTCACCAATGCGGATTGAAAAGTAAAGTCATTGATTCCAGTTTTTACATTTACCATTACATGTCATGCAGTTACATAAATTAATCCGATTTTATACTGTCGATCTAGATTAAGTTGTATTGGTGGATTATAATTTACAGAAAAGTTTGCACTGTCGTTTGTGGTTTGTGAAGAATCAAGTAAAAGTGTAGTTGACATCATTATTTATCTTGGTAATACAAAAGTTTACTGTGATCTGTAAAAGACTGCTAGAATCTCTAAAAGATTGCTAGAATCTGTAAAAGATCAAAGTTTATTGTAAACGATTGCCATGTAAAATTTCATATTCACTTGTTTGTAACCTGTCTGAGTGTAAATGATTGAGTATATCTACTATTTCATTGTCAATTTCAGTGCTTACATTACCAGCTTCTTTTGATGATATTAACAGCATTAGTCAGTCAACCATTTCCATGGTTCATGTAAAAACTTTGATGCCGTAGCCATCTTTTTTCTACTCGCGCTTCGTTAAGAATTTTTGCTAGTGTGCTTAATTTATTTTTGTGGTTGGTAAAACCCTCTTCATTACTCAATATGTTGTTAATAGCTTTACGATAAGGCCCAGCAATAATACAATGTCGATAACCGTTATACAATCTGACAATTTCATGAAGATTTTTTCTTTTGTAATTTCACCATTATTTTCATTGTCAGCTCTTATTTTTTCCAAACGGTTGATTAATTTCTTGTTTTTTCCATTGGATCATTTCTAATGTCATAAACTTTTTCTTTGAAATTATAGCTAGTATCAAACATGTACTCTTGATCCGTAATTTTATTGTGTAAACTTGCAAGCCAATCATCTATTATTTTTCTGCGCTTAATTTCTTTTTCTTGCTCTATTTGTTCCATTCTTTCCCTGTCAATTTTTTCAAGTAATTTTTTATATGGTTCAGCTTGTTCCACAATTTTTTTAAATGGCAGTTTCTGTTTCCACTTTCTGTATTTCTCCAAGTAAACCTTACAAACATTTCAGTTGTAATTTTTTTAGCTTGTCGGCAGATAACATTGATGTATCTGGTTGTTTGCCAAGTACAGCCTCGGTTACTGGTTTAAAAAGTTTGGCAGTTTCTTCTGCCGCAACAAGTTGTCCTTCACATTCTTCCTGTACTTTTTTTTAAAATGCCGCTCTTGTCGAAGCACATTTCTTTAGTAAATCAATTTTTTGTTTGTCCATTATGACACAAATTTTGTGCGGGATAAAATTTGTCAACCGCCCATCACAGAAATCTGTCAATACAACATCTGAACATTTTTCTCGGATCTCGTGCAAACTTATCAAATAAGAAAAAGTTGTATTTGTCCCTGGTCACCTCATGATAAAGTTTAATAAAATTATCTTTTGTTATGTCGCCGCATTGCTTGTTTGCGATATTTCGCACGTCAACATTGTCAAGTCCTGAAAACAGTATAAAACATCCTTTATTTTGTCATATAAACATGTCAACGTTATAAAACCCCTGGGTAAGATAAACAGCATTACACCTTTTGTTACATGACAATGAAAAATAAGATGGTATTTTGTTCATCTCATCGTTGTTTAGCGGAATATCGTCAAATACAATTATTTTATGTTCTGTCGAATCAAGTTCATTTACCAGAATCAAATCTTCCGGTTGTCTTATTAAAAGAATTTATCCTCACCTACACCAAGCTCATCACGCAATTTATTGTTGTAATCATTTAAAAGTTCATATCTGTCCTGCTGTGGATTCATTGCATAAAGATACACCCGATCGTAGTTAAAGTTATTGTTGAGAAGGAGGTTCATTAGCAACTTTGTCTTGCCAGATCCTGTGTGAATAATAATAAGATAATGACAATCGGGAAAATTGTTGTTATGTTTGTGCTTAATCAATCGCTCAGTATTACAATTTAGTATTGACATTGTAATAATTACCACCACACAAATTTTATTATGCAATAAGAATATACAATAAGCTATTACACGAAATTCGGAACAACATTAACCCTTTAGCTACTACAACTGTTGTGCAGTTTCACTACTGCTGAGTGCTATCATATCAGTTACTGAGACTACTGAGGCTGGTTGCTGGGTTGAATACTAGAGCACCATCATAGCTGACTACAGAAACTGACAATAAAAACATGGTTACATTTATATTCATTATTTCATTAGCTTTTGCTGGATTTCAGTGAAATAAAAAAACAGCTTACCTTGTATAGTGTCTGTTATTCATATATTTCCACTTTATATGCTCCTACATCCCATCATACAAGAAATCCCAGTCATGTACACTGTTTTGAATCTCACAAAATAAATCTAACATTTACATTGCAGGTCTTGCTTTTGGTCCCCCATTTTCTTGGCATAATCATTTGTTTCTTTCACAAGCTTTTCCACCAGACATTCAGGGAAAAACTAGAGAAAAAAATCTTTCTCATTGACTAGTGGTCCAAGCTGAATTGTTGAACTAACATGAGAATCAAAATCATTGATCTCGAACACGGCGAGGTCATCACTCCATTGTGCAAGTGGGACTATGTCCTCCTCGTAATCCGATTCAAAATCACTTACATCTGGTGTTGAAACGGGACTAATATCAATATCTGATCCATTTTCTAAGAATGATCCATTAAACTCTTCGATATCGCTTGTACTGAACCCTTCAAAGTCGCTCATACCCGAATCGGAATCCATCTTTGTTTATCTCAACTACACGTGTTTCTAACTTGCTGGAAAGCCCTTCCAGTGTGTCTAAATTTAACCTCTCAGCTTTCAAACTTGTATCAAAATGTTGAGTAAACAGTCCTCTCATTGGTTATGATAATCAATATATGTAAACTTCTGTACTTCCGACCAATCAACGTTTAGATAACATAGCCATTACGTCTGCATGCATGCGACACTGGGGTTTCGAGTACTGCTGAACTATACGCACAAAAGCGACACTGGGGTAGTAAATGAGGTTTATCGACACTGCATATATGCGTCATTGGGGTTCAGGAGCTATTTACAGGTGACGCTTAGATGCGGTAGTCGTAGCTAAAGGGTTAACCAGGTCAGTTTCTGCCAACACAACAACTGTAACAACAAACAGTAAAGTTGATCTATCAGGGTATCTAAAAAAATCCAGCGATACAATAACCAGAAACTTATCAATGTCAAATCAATGAGTTTTTGATCTTGAAACAACATCCCCACCAGTTAACGTTAACAACACACAACCAGTAAGTTATGCGCAACTGAAAACTGTCGAGGATAACAAGCTCGATAAAACCGGCGGAACAGTTACTGGAAATATGAACATGTCAGGTAAAAAATAATAAACTTGGAAACTGCTTATCCACCAGCAAACTTAAACCAAAGTCAATTAAAGTACATCAACGATAACAAGCTCAATAAAACCAACGTAACAATTACCGGCAACATTAATATGTCTGGCAAAAAGATTATTGGCCTTGAACAAGAATTTCCACCAGCAAATGTAAACACAAGTCATGCAGCAAGTTATAATCAAGTAAAATTAGTGTATGATGCTATGGTAAAGAAATCCAGCGACACAATGACCGGCAATTTAACTTTGTCCAACAACACAAAAGTAACTGGAGTTTCTAGAAATTCACCACCAGTTGATGACAAAGATGCAGTGAGTTATGCTCAGTTAAAAGACGCACTTACTCTGTATTTAAAACTAGCTGGCGTATCAATGATGGGTTCGATTGAAATGGGCGGTAAGTTGATATACAATACGCAATTTGACAACACAACATTGGCCAACAATGACTGGCTAACAAACGTCAGATTTGTCAAAAGCAATTTCTTAAAGTTAAACGGCAAATACAATACATTGGATATGGGGACTAACAAAATAACAACAAATTATACTCCAGTTAATCCTGCTGATCTAACCAACAAAGCTTACATTGATTCTGTTTCTGGTAGCAGCATAAAACGTACTAAAAATAATGTTGGATATATTCCTACACTTGTCGAGTCATCAGAAACCTCCTTTTGTCTTACTACTGATGGTTGCTGTCTATTTCTGGTTTCTTGCAATCTGATTAAAATCAGATCTCCACTGTCCTATGAGAAGATCTGATTTTAATCAGAATGGGTTTCTAGAATGTTCTATTTCAGTTTGCAATGTCTAATTTTAATATTTATCAAACAAACTGAACAAATAAATAGGAACTCTTGTATACACATGTTCAAAGAGATGTGGAATTACTGAGATTTTCAAAGATGGTGAACTATGTCACATCTGTTGCTTGAAAACAAAGGCTGACCCAAGCAAATCTGGCGACCGTGCTGCTAAGAAACTTCTATTCTATTCAAAATGCCAACAAGCTGACAGTGTTTGGGACCCCCTGGCGACAATCAGGTTAGAAATTGTAAATCAATGAATGAAATGACTATGTTCTGTGCACATTTTTTTATCCTTGATGCCTTCTGTTTTTAAAATCGGTAGGGGGTACAAACGGGGTGGAGTGAGAATACTATAGAGTCAACCTATGGAATATACCATGTATATTCACTAAAATTCTAGCTCAAGAGCAAACACAGACCTGATTTGCCATCACATAACACACCAGCAGATCAGGGTCTATGTTGGCTATTCTTGTGATTACTCCTAACAAACTGCATAAACCCAGATCTGCCAGCGCATTATGCTACAGCAGATCTGAGACTATGCAGTTTGCAGTTAGTCTAATCCTAACGTGGATGCTCGCATGGAGGGGTGGATGGGAGGGTTTTTAAGTAATGTGATTGGGTAAGTATTCTCGGAGAAACATAATTTACTTTAAAATTTGTTTTCTCCTTTGAATACATTCTAATCACATTATGTTAGGAGAATAAGTAATAGGAGGAGGGGATGCTGAGCATCCGACCTTTACCTCGAGTATCCTTCTGGAGATGAGTGGCTGGATTCCCCATATGAAAGATAATCCATTCTCCTAATGAACTAAGCAACACAGCCTGAGATCCCTTGATCTGGGACTCGTGTGTGTGTGTGTGTGTGTGTATATATATATATATATATATATATATATATATATATATATATATATATATATATATATATATATATATGGCTGAAAAGATGAAGTTGAGATCTTCTCACCTACCAATATTTTCACTGGCAAATCCAGCAAAGCTAATGGGCAGTGTTGATTGGTCTAGTTGGGACTGGTTGCCATCTGTGCTGCTGACACTGGCCCTACCAGATCCAACATTTTTCTCTGTGACGCTAAATCTCTGAGGTAAATTGGTTGATTGGTCCTCAAGAGGGTTGATTCTGGATGCCAGCCAACATCTTCTATCATGTCATGCATCGAAACATTGCGTTCAAAAGCAAGGCTCGCAGAAATGGCTCTAATCTCGTGAGCCCATAATCCTCATGAGGCAACTTTGATCTTGACAGATCTCAGAGTACGCTGAGCATATAACCCACTTCAACCACGATGCAAGGGCTTGAGGGGTGATGCTTTGTTTTCCGACATTGACCCGGAGGAAGTGATATTTGTGCATGTCACGACTTGTCACTGTGTGTCACAAGTGAGGCTACTCTGATCTGGTGAGATGTCAGAGTATACCAAGCATATGATCCCCTTCAGCCAGGAAAAAAGGGCATGAAGCGTGATACCCTGTGTTCTGTCTCACAGAGAGTGCTTGAAAATTCGGAGCAGTAAGCACGTGAGAAGAGATCTTGCTCGTGCCACAACTTGTCTCACTGCGTCTCAAGTAGTGCTTGAGGGTGCAGACAAGATCTTGCATGGCTGCCTCTCTAGACTTGTCGATGGAAAAGAGAGGACAAATGATGACTTGTCAGTTATCTACAGACAGCAACTGATTTTTGGCAACTAGGCCTGGTTGTGTAAGGAGGACTACCAAACGATCCGAACAGGAGATAGTTTGGGTCGACTGAAAGGGCATGTAGCTCACTGATCCTGCATGTGAAAGCTAAAGCTATCAGGAAGCATGTCTTGTATGATAAGAACTTTAGCGAAGCATGAGTGAGAGGTTCAAACTTGCTTGAGTTGAGCCAAGTTAGAACCCAAGACAAATTCCATTTTGGAAATAATGTTATGGATTTTTGTTGCTGCAGATCAAACTGTCTAACGATCTGAGAGATATTTATTATGCCCAATGTCACATCTACCATGATGTCGGAATGTGTCCGAGACCATTGATCCCTGAGGGTGCGAACATAATCTTGCATGGCTGCTGTTTTCGACCTGGCTACGGAAGAAAGCAAGCAGGGACACTGGCTGACTACCAACAGATGGTAATCTGTTCTGGGCTACAAATTCTGATGGTATCTTGAGAACCAACAATCCCTCCTATCTGAACTGAAGAAAATTCCGGTGAACATAAAGGGGGATGTAGCCCTCTTACCCTGCATGCTGAAGCTAAAGCTATCAGTAAACATGGTCTGTATGATAGTGACTTTAGCGATGTGTTGGCTACAAGTTCGAAGGGTTTCGAATCTAGCCATGTTAAAAAAAACCTGATTGGATCCCTTTGGAGACAAATAAGGGATACTGGTCAAGGAGACCAACATTGACTAAAAGATCCAATAGGTTTCTATCCCACACAAACATGTTGCCATGATGACAGAATTTGTCCAATATCATAGGCGAGTAGACTTTGGCAATGATTGGGGTCCAACCATTTCTCCTCCAAGAACAGAGCCAGAGAAAGTCGGCCAGATGAGGGATAGAGGCACGCAGATGGGTAATATAGATGGTTACTCTTGAGATTCTCTGCACAAATGAAGATTTGTATTGTCTGACTCGTAAGGCTGTACTGGTAAAGGCCAAGCAGGTAGAAGATGTGGACGGTCGATTCAGGTTGGTCGGAATCTTCCTGGGTGTATTATCATTGGGAAAATTAGACCGGTGATACAGGGCTTGTGCCCTCAAAGAAGGGCTATCAGAGTCATCTTGCCATTCTGACCCCGTAATTGTAGCACCACAGGAGGAGTGGCACAGGCCTAGGACATCTCCCAGATGGCTGACAGTGCATCTCATGGCTCAAGCTGCTGTGTCTTGAACTGTTGGGATGAAGGTGGGTAGCTGTTGATTCCACCTCATCACCAAGCAGTCGATCATCGGATGCCCTTGAAGTGTATCAATCTGACTGACGACTGACTGATGGAGGGGACATTCCTTGTGAAGGACATGACCCCTTCTGGATTGATTCTCAGTGAAGCCACTGATGCAGCCAGAAGGTGTCTGAATTGTATGTTGATATGGGGATTGTTGCACCCACGTAAAAAAATGAGAAATCAGAACACCGGACAAGTGGTCTGGTACCTCTCTGTTTGAGGATATTGGTCACAGCTACAGTGTTTTTGGATCAAAAGAGGACTGTTTCGACCCCAGGATCGATCCTTACAGAAATGAAAAGTATTGATGACAGCCTTCTTTTTGGGGATATTGATACGTAGAGGCCATTTCCCAGGTGTCGCTAACAGTAGTGAAGGCCAACAACAGATTGGTATTCCTACCATGTGCACAGGCGGCAGTACTTTATGTTATTCCCCCCTGGGGTTCTCCAGCGGGATTCCAATGGTCAGCCAGCCTGGATTGTCCCACTGATGTAGGAATGATCGAATTTCGGATGTGATCATGACTGCTTGATTATGAGGATGTAAAATGGGGCACCAATGTGTTGGCAAGACCCGCATAATGAGACAGCACCATTGGGTCAAATCCGCTGCTGTATAATAGCCGAGGAGTTGCAAGAACTCTCCCAATGAAATCCAAGTCTTGATGGAAACTCACTTGACAAGTTCAACAATTCAGGGAGCACGAACACAAGGGCATGCACCAGATTTGGTTGGTTAAGAAGTCTGTGCCAAAATGGACGAAATTCTGGGATGTACAGAGGTCTGAACTTCCCAGTTTGTGAAAAGTGAGATCATTCCACCTTGGAGTAGGATAGAACTTAAAATGTGTTTCTTTAAGATGCTGCCCTGGTAAGCTGTTGCCGATGTAGATGATGACGTCCGGAATGGGGAGATGGCGGAGTCCCTAGTGTGAGTGAAAGACCAAGGGTTGATTAGGGCCAAAGGGAAAAACGGCAAGTTGATAACGGTGTGGCAGTAAAGTTAACGTGGAAACTAGCAACAGATGGAGTGGACAGGGACATGGAAGTATACACGTCAGATCAAGACTAATGGCATACTCGCCCTGTCTGATGGGGAGGTGGAATGTCATCGCCTTCCCTGTCTTGAATATAGTGAGAAGACTCCAGTCGATGACGGGCCTCCACCTGCTGTTTGCATGCCAAGGCAAGTCTTGAGTAACTCATTGGGGAATGTGTCCTTAGCATAAGCTCCCGCGTCTTTTATGAACTACTATATCCTCTGTTATCAAAAGGCATCCATCTCCCGATCTGACGGTGTATTGTCTGAAGGGGCGAGGGAGTTGTTGATGAACAAAACCCGAAGACCCTCTGACTGACCTGGATCAGCCTGCCCCCCCACCCCTTGAGGAAGAAGGAGGTCCAGTGAGCTGTACTATTGCATATAGGGGTTGATGTGGGTGCACATGCGACTATTGATGACTCATCACCCTTAATGTGCGCTGGGTTATCATCTGGCTTGGCTTCAAGCTCAGCATAAGTCAAGCAGGAGGCCTTGACTCAGTCATATCTCTGCACAAACAACACAAAAAACACAAACTAAAGCAGAATCTAGTAAAGGGTTGAAATTACTAGGTCGCTAAAACTCTGCCGTAACAAACAGATCCATAAACATGTCATATCATAAATGTATGTCCTATATTAAGCTTAAGCACAATGCATAGTTAATAGAGAAGGGACAATGCGTACACACTATAAACTGAACCAGAGTCATGGTTGGCTACCATGCTCTGATACAAGAAACACACCTAAGTAGAAACAAGTAATATGTTGAAATTACTAGGTCACTAAAACAAAACCATTTTGTAACCACATGTTATAGACACTGCATAACAGAAACCATGTGTTATTAGTTTTCTTTGCAAGCATTTAGAAAATACAATTAATGTGTGGGATTTCACATGTGAAAGACCCATTATTTATTTAGATTTACATATTATGCTAATTTTTAAAAAGGTTTGTCAAAATATTTATTGCCTGATGACTGAATAGACCCAGATCTGCTAACACATTAAGTGATAGAAGATCTGGGTCTATACAATTCTGCAGTTGGATCTGACTTTTAAATGAGTATATAGCTAGGTAGGAGCAGTTCTTCCCAAAATAAACCTACGGACCACACCAATGTCTTATTTTGAAAAAAGTGGAGGATGAGTTTTAAAATTGGGGAGATACCCCCACAACAAAACCTTGTAAATATAAGGAACATTCCTCCTCAATCCTGAGTCTGCAAGTCAAGAACTTAGTTCTTTAAAGCATACAACAACAAAAACTTTATTGTGCCTCTGTTCAAAAACTGGTGCAAAACTGATTTACTGTGTACCAAATATACTCGCTTAAAAGTCAAGACCAACTGCAAATGGCACAGATCCAGATCTGCTGTCACATATATAATCTGATAAAGTTAAGTTTTGCATATTGAGACAAATAAGACGCAAGCAATATCTGTATTTTAAGAAACATATGACATGTCCCAGAGATTAGTTTTACAAATACCACATATCGCATCTGGTATGTCACTAAGATAAGCTGTATATACAACACACGTCCCAAGAGATGTACATATACCATATGGTATGTCCCTGAGATAGGATGTACATATATGGTTATACCACATGTCACAGAGATGTTCATATGGTATATCCCAATGATAAGAAATGTACATTTACAACATGATATTTGTCTCCAAGGTAAGCTGTACATATGCCGCATATGCCCTAGAGATAAGGTGTACATATACCACATAATATGTCCCAGAGATAAGCTGTACATTTGTCACATATGTCCCAAAGATAAGATGTACATATATCAAGAGGAATAATCCTTGACCTCATGAACATACTCAAAGTCACAACCCAGTCTCATGGGTTGTGATTAGGAGTCAGGGAAATATGTGAAAATATTATGCTCCAAATATGAAAGTGACGTGAAAACTGATTATTTAACTCTTATGAAAAGGTGTTTTCCTTCCTAACCCCATGGCCACAGACATAATACAAGGCAAGAGAGTACTGGTAATCATTACCTCACAACAATGCAATGAAATGGGTAAGGAATTACTGGAATAAAAGTGAGGACAAAAAAAAAAACATTTTATCAAAACTGCCCAAGATTTCACATATGTGTGCATGAATGCACACACACGCACACCAGACTCTCTGACAAACCAACCATATACAACAAGTTTAAAATGCTAGATGTGTAGCACAAACACTTGTACTTCTAAAAGCTAAAGACTCTACTTACCAAAAATTTCATCAGTTGCTACATATTTATTTTCAAACTGATGTCTACACATAAATTGCCAAATCAATAATATGACATCTAGTTTTTTAAACTAGGCACTGGACCTGTGATGTACATTTGCCTTTCTCTTGTTTCTATGCTGTGTTTCTTTTGTTTCCATGTTGTTTTCTCTTGTTTCCATGCTGTGTTGTTTGATGGGTCTGCACACACTACATTTAACTGTGTTACGTCACAATATTCCAAACTTAGGAAATAATTTTTCACTAAATCTTAACAAGAAAATTTTTAAAATTTCCAACTATTTTTTTTTATGCAAAAAGAATATCATTAGTAGTTAATTTATTTAAGTCCAGGAACCTCATGTACCCATTGCTCAAAAACTATACATTACGCCATAACTTCATATGGTATTAATATTTTTAAGAAATGCAGGGGACATGGTACTGATGTTGTTAGGAAATGCAGGTGACATGGTACTGATGTTTTTAGGAAATACATGGGACACGGTATCATAACCTACCATAAAAAAGCATCAAGCCAACAACATGATTTGTTACTCCCAAACTCACTGACACAGCTGTGTTTCAAAGAACATTTTTTTCAGTAATCTTGAGAAATAAAATTAAAAATATTTTTAAAAACCCACTTCAATACATGCCTGTAACATGTATAAATGCTAAACAGCCCTGCTTAGAGCTCATGTAAAACTATCCTTGGTGCTGTTTATACAACAGATTGTCATAGCAGGAATTAAAAGTCTACAAGGTCAGGTATAAACAACCACCATTTCATGTATTACTCAATTAGCTGACAATAGCTAGGGTCAAGAGTTAAGTCCTTTGAAGACTGCTGTGGGGCAGCCCATTGTGCTAATTTGCATAGGTAAAGTTCACAAGTGGAATAACCCAATTTGTTTTAAGTTACAGGTATATGAAAGAGATCCTAGATTGAAGAACAAAAAATGTTCATAGAACACTGATGCTTCTACCACCTCTCTCTTATAATGAGTGGCGCAAAAGGAAATAGCAATAACATTGTCAGAATGTATGCATGTGTTTATAAAGATGCAAAGGAATGTTACAATTGATAAAAATGATAGAAAAGATTGCACATGTTCACTGGATGTCCATAATATCTGCCAAATGTCAGAGTTATTTATCCAAAAGTGTCAGTTACATATCTCCTTGGGGTGGGCCAACATCAATTTGCAAGAAAAGTATAACAGATACAGTTGAACTGAATTTAGTTTTGATTTTGAATGGCAGGGATATTAAATAATCCACAACAAAAATAATCATAATAGTGATTTCCAATTTTAAAATATGTATAAGTCATACTTAAATGACCTTGACACTACAGCTCCAAATATGATGAGGATTTCCCACAAATATGCAAATAAGTCAAATCAGCCAGACTGGTTCAAACATTTAATCATGGAATACAGTCATACAGGTCTGAAAACCAAACTGAAAATGACCAAACTACAGTTATCAAAGGGAAATCTGCCACTGTATAAAACTGAAATGAAGAAAATTTGTTAAGTTTGTGTCAGAGATGTTGACACTTTTTTTATGGAAATACATGATCACAAGTAGTGAAGAAAATGTCAGGTGTTTTAACTGCTGCTCACTAGCACATATTCAGCCAACCCATGTAATATTATAGAAATCCAAGTGGTTTCATGGCTTGATGGTCATTGATTCAATTACCTGTTTTTGAGTATGGGTAAATCATACCTTGGTTTATCGTAAAACTTGAATTTTTAGTTTTTTTGTTGACTTTGATAAACAAAACTGATATCTGGTATTTGTATGTGCATGTACTATTGAAACTCATTAAAAATTTTGAAAAACATACTGTCCAGAAAAATTAAATGTCTAAATTACTACAGTGATGATTATATTTAATTTCATGGCTGCTATCCTGTTAAATTACTAGCTTTTCAACCAATACCTGAAAAACAAATGTACATACATAAGCATCAATCTAAAATGAGTGAAATTAATTAGCATGCTAAAAACAGAAGTTTACAGTAATTAATTAATAAGTGAATTAGATTCAGGCTCTTGAGTTCTCTAGCATGGTGGAATAACTAAATATCAGTCATTTACCTCCGTGTTAGTGACAATTTTGAGGTGTAAAGTGTCACCTGATCTACATCTTCTCTGCACCCCTAAATACAACAGTGTACCAGTCCCAGTTGTAACCAGCAACCATCGGAACCAGCGATAGTGTCGCTTATTTGTCCGTGTCTTAACTGTATCTGGAACAGAAATGTACACATACCATAATGACTAAATCTTGGGACACTATAAGTCTTTGGACACCCTTAATTATTTTTAAAAGTGATTTTTTTACAACCTATAAATGTTGGGACACAAAATTATAGCAAATTTTTCATGTCTTATAAGTCTTGGGACACTTTCGACATTTTTTCTACCAAATGACTGTTGCATTTTATCAATTGTAATGACACAAAAAATGAGTTTGTGGTTGTTAAGGGACTATCATCATGAATTATTTTATGGAAATATTAGAAATTAATATAATTTGTTTAAAAAGTCAATAAATTTATTTAATTTTCCTCTCCTTTCTTATTATATCTACCTAATTCAGATATATATAATTCGATCAGAAGATGACAACAATTGAACATTAGCAGGTTGCTATACACATTTATAACATCACTTCTCCCTTTTGTCTCTAGTTTAGTATTGTTTATGCATTATTGCGTTAGGATTTTTTTATCAATGCACCAGTAGTTACGTTTTTATTTTGCCTTTCATGTGTAAATACCTCACTCATTCAAATGTGATCCCAGTATGAACAATAGAGTTTGGTTCAATGCTTGCATTTAGTGAACATATTTACATATAATGGCATCACCACATGTACATCGAAGATTTCAACTTGTGCTAAATGAATTACATCCCTTGGATTCAAATAATAGACACCACTGCACTAAACTTATATAATATCTCCAAAATACAAGAAAGAATTTTCAGAAATAATGCTTTGAAAATAATTATAATATCTTAAAATCTCAGTTGCTTTGATGTAAGCAACCTTAAACCTTAAATATTGTAGTGGGTAACTAACACACACACACACACACACACACACACACCAGCCAATGTAAACTTTGTTTTGCATCTTCTAAACTGATACCTGAAATAGAAACATACACACATAAGCCGTGTTACACAATGAGCATAGACTCATGGGTTTACCACAATGTTTGTGTCCTATATGATATCCCCCAAATCTTGACCTTGCGTACCCCTCCAACCCAGTGTGCTTTTCAGCAGGAAAAAAAAAAATCGAAAAAATACACTTACAACTTTTCATTATTGTCTATCCATATCTCTGTTGGTGATAACATAAACTAAAGTCAAGAGTGATAAAAACTGTAAGATCTCAATGAGTATTTGTTTTATCTAGCAGTGAAAACATACAAGGTGTAAAGTATTTGATGGCCATTAGTGTAATGTACTTTCGAGGTTAAAGTCACCCATATAGCAAGGAGAATTTAATTTATTTAAAGGCTGAAAAAATTACAAATGAGACTAAATTTATGCCAATAAACAATTTGACTTTTAATAAATGATTTCATAGTTGGGAAAGACTCTGTCTGATGTCTGATTTGGATTTTTAATGTAGCTTTAACAATTGTTTAGTCATATCACTACAATATCTGCAGTGTGGCAGTTTATTGTGATGTCTAGCACTGAGGCATCATGCCGCAGACATGTAGCATGATGTCCCACCCAGTCACATTATCCTGACACCAGGCCAACCAGTCCTAACACTAGCCTCTTACTGCTGAGCGCCAAGTGAGGCAGCTGTTAGTACCATTTTTATAAGTCTTCGGTATGACTCAGCCGGTGTTCAAACCCATGACCTCCCACATCTGAGGAAGATGCTCTAACCACTAGGCCACCAGAGCGGTCTAGTTTGGAAAGAAAAGTAATTCAGAAAACATAGGTACTTATTGTAGGTAATGAGTGTACACTAAAATTAAATGAGAGCATGATCCAGAATGGAAAAGGACATGATGAAGTTCATTTCTGTCTAACCAGATATATAAACAAATGTAATGTTTTCATGAGTTATTTGAGCACATGATAAAACTTTAACTGCAATAATGTAAACGTCCAATGGAAATATAAAAGTACAGAACAAACCAGAGTTTGGGGCAAAACTGTCAATTTAGCAAATAAGATTTTCTCATGTTTATAGCACTATTAGTGCATTATGTACTATTATTTGCTATTTCCCAATATAATGCTGTACAACCTCTAAATTTGGAGGGTGGGGGACAAAATATTCCCTTACCTTGGGATCGTATGTACAACACTGCATAAGAATAAATCCATGAATATAAACTGTTTAAAGCTGTTGAACCCAAAAGCACCAAAATGTATTACAATGCAGTATTACAGCCTAGAGAAAAGAGGTAGTATCAGTACTAATCCTAATACAATATAATGCAGTTGTGAAGTAACTTGTGTACAGTAAACAATTTGGAATTTTCATGTGAGTTTTACCTTAAACAGTTCCAAAAACAAATTCTGTGATCTGGACACTCTCCCCAATCTACAATTAGCAGTGATGAATTCTCTATTGATTTCAGGCACCATATGATCTATTTTCCTAAACAAAGATATATTCCCAATGGCAGCTCTCCCTAAGGTATGAGTTTGTTTTTCCATTTGAAAACATAAATGGCCAAGTCTATTTTGATTAGTATATTAGAGCTCCTGCACATCCCCACCCCACCCCTAACCTTCTCTGCCTCTTCATGCAGATCACAAGAGATTCTCATAAGAATTCTGTGATTCTTTATTAACACACTTTATTTTGCAGAATCAGTTCTCTCTGGATTTGAAATGAATTTATTTTATCTATATTAGACCCAAAACAAATATGTGAATTTCCAGTCAGTTGACCATCCTTGTTTATTGCTGCTGACCCTAGCACTTTTTTTCCCCCGAGGGTTAAAAAAAAATTCAAAAAAATGTTTTAAAAATTCCCTAAATTAATTTATTAATTTGTGCATCTAACTGAGCCAGTTTAGCCCAGTACTTGAAGCACTTGGTACATTTTATATATATATACACACACTCTAATCACTCTAATCATTGTGTGAGAAAATTTGTTAACAATTCCTGCTCATGTTTATAAATGTCTTCTGATAGAATTCGTAATTCAAAGTACTTTGGGTAATGTCAATATGTGTTATATAATATTATGACTTTAGACCGATTCTGAAACAAAGAAACTACCTGTCCATGAATTAGCCATTGCGTTACAGTAAAATTCATGGTTACTTCCTTTGAAGAACCTTGCTGTGGGGCAAGAAACTCTGTTTGTTTGCAATTAGCAGTGATGTCACTGGTCAGCTTAGGCTTAGAGGCTGGAAACCCAACATTTTAACACCTCAGTGATACCACCCCAGACCATTTTCAAGAGACCACCAGTATCCAATCAGAACTAAGACAGCTGAATTTTGGGTGGGTTTCTCATGCAGCCAGACATTATTCTGTTAAATCCATTGTGAATGGATCAGTGCACATCTGGACATTGGTGAGAGCAGATCGTAGGGAGTTGGAGACACTAGCAGAAGTTGCGCACTCGTTAAAAGGGTGGGAAAGGAGGTTCAAGGAACTTCAGATGAGATTGGAACAAAGGCTTCTGAGGTAAAATATCTTTGCCCGAATCTGTCTCACTTTCCTAACTAGGTGTTGTAAGTGTTATATGTTATTATGTGCATTTAATTTAGTAGAAATTTAATCTTCCATGTATGGCTGAATTATCAACACGTTGCAATATAGTGTATAGCAAATTAGTAATATTCAAGATTAATGTATGTAGTTGTTAGGATAAAATCAAAGTGGATGGTGTAATCTGCTACAATGCTGCATCGTGGTGCAGAACTGAATTTAATAGTGAGTAGTGTCATACCTTGTACTTGTTTGTATTCTAATATATAGTGGTGTATTGTGCAGAGTGAGGCATTGTTGGCCTTGTGCATGTATAATTAAGCTTTAATATTTGTATGTGTCTTTTATAATTTGTAAGGTAGAAAGTACACAGAAATATTGTTGATGCTGGTAGTTACCATATAGAGAATTAGTTATATGTATGTATCAGAAGTTGCGATATTATTGTTGTTGTTATAGCCTTTATCATAGAACAAGTGTGTGTGGATATTTAGATGTAAGCGTATGAGCTGACCTAATGATTTAATTGCCATTATGCTGATGAAAGATCGGTTGTGAGAGTGTGTTAATTGTCCTGTGTTCGAACAAGGAGGCACCACTGTACATCCCTTCTAATCCACAGGAAGTTTTCTGGGTGGGATCAGACAACACCTGAAGATTAGAGAGGAGAAGACATGGAGAGCATGCAGAGATAGGCAGTTGTGCAAGGAAGGAGGGCGAGAGAATGGAAACAAGGGTACCAGAAGTATCGACGAGGAGGACGAGAGAATGGAAACGAGGGTACCATAAGTACCAACAAGAAGAGCTGGGAAACGGAACAAGGGTATCAGAAGTAACACAAGGCAGAAGTTACAGATGAGTAACACAGAAGGGACACAGGAAGGAAACCCTCTCACCTTTAATTTCACGGATGAAATAATTGTCAATTTGGATAGGTCATGTATTAATTAGAAGCAATTGCACTGAAAATTGTCCTGTAATTGTGGAATACTTTGATATAGTTTATTAAATTGTTATACCTTTCACCTTATTATTTTTATATTTTAACACCTAGACCATCGGCTTTGCTGACTGGGGGCTCGGAGCTATTTAACCTTTAAATTGTCTGTCCTTCTCCAGGGTTAGTAATAATTCTATAGGAGGCATGTGACAATATATATAATGTTTTTAAAAAATCCCTACCTACATACCCTAATTTTAAAATCAGTGAAATATAAAATACACATTTTCTTTTTTGCCTTATGAAGAAATAAATAAAGGCAATGTCAGAGGAAATAACAGCCTCATGTGAAAAATGGTCCAGAATAAAAATATGAAAACCATGCTAATACATTCTGTGCTGTATATGTGTACATGAATTATTAGATATTGATGCTGTGGTCATATATTTTAATGATTCCCTGTTTTCATTGTTCCCACACAAATTACACTTACTGGAAGCATATCTTCCAGGCAGGGAGAAAGGCATGTTCCAAGCATAACAAGTCAGCTTGTCATGAAGTAATCTATGATGCAGTTTTCTTTTAAAGTGGCCTCCCAGTGTCCTGAAAATATAAAAAGGATGACAATGATTACATTTCACACACACACACACAGACACACACACACACACTTGTATTCATATACTTGTGAGGACCTTGACATATGACTACATTTTGAGGACCATAAGAAGGAATGAAAGTATAGGTTAGAAATTTGAAAGTAAAGCTTAACTGCAACCCAGGCCACATCTGTATCACTTTCTTTTTGCCGTACACTTCTTTAAACATTATGAATACTACTCTTACTCTACCATCTTTGTGAGGATGTCATTGTGAGGACTAATTACACACAATCAAATACTACCTTCAACCTAAGAACCTGAATATTTTTTTTCTCTTATTGCACCCGTCCTGCAAAAACATGAGAAGATATATATTTAAAAGCTCAGGATCCGAACTAATTTATCTGCAATTAAAACTACAGACAGACAGATACACGAGCTTCAATGTTCAAATCTCTTAAAAATATAAGTTTAAGTTATTTTGCCAAAAACAACACTGCAGGCACTATTTTGCAACTTCGTGACCTCTTTTATTAACACAATCAAAAATTACCATCAAGCTGGCAAATGAGAATTATCATTACAACAAAAATATGCATCAAGTCTAGACAGTGCACAATTAAAACTTAAGAATATCAAACATATCTAAACTGTCAATTCAGCTATTAAAATAAAAAAATCAGATTTTTTAAACTTTAGGTAGACACCAAAGCAACATAATTGTCATAAGTCAGTTTGCCCATGGCAAATTCACTAAAACTGAAGTTGCCTTTGGGAAATCTACGCTTCACCCATTATATGATAATATATCACAACTAAAGTTTAAACATTAGGCAGAATAAAATAGGAAGTTAGGGAAATTGCGTTACATTCATTTTACAGTTAATTTTTTTCCCCTTTATTCTTTGTTTATGCCTTAAAACCATATGTCCATAATTTAAGTTATCAAAAACGTGTGTAAATAGTAAATGAAGATAAATATGTATGCGAGAAAAGGAAGGGTTAGAATGCAGATATATGCATGTGTATATACATAGATAAATATATTATGGTTTTGAAATTGCTAGAATTGAGAAAGAGAGTATAGAGAGATGGGGGGGGGTAGGTAAAACACACTGAACTGAAACATTAAATATATTTCTTCAAAAGGGTTCATTTGATTTGCTTTTGGAAATGTTGTTAAGCTCACTTTTCTATGCCTAGATATGCTACCAGATCAATATGTACAGTAATGAAAGCCAGACTTTATGGAATGATATTTTTTTTCTTAAACTAAATGATCTGCGAACACTGGCTTATCCATTTGCTTAACAATAATTATCTAGTCACCCTGAAGTCGGCGACATGCATTTAAACTATCTCTGACTAGCTGACTTTTGAAAAGGAGTTTAGAACATTTATTTTTATTCATTTACTTCTTTTCCAAACCATAAATAGTTATCAGCCTTCTGTCATTTTCATGTAAACAATCAGACAAAAGATGATAAACATTGATTGGATTGCTAGTGTTTAGGTTGATTGATTAGGCATTTAAATAAATAGAAATGGCTATAATCATTATGGATAAGTGCTTTTATAAGCATGCCTGTAAAATAAATTTCACATGAGTTACAGTATTAACATATACATGTATTACCTAATTACCTTCAAATCAGTGACATGCATCAAAATAATCTTTGAGAAGCCAATTGTTTAGAGTCTGAAGCTTGGCATATAATGCAGCCCACAACCTTTCTATGGCTGCACTAGGGCTTGAAGTCTGTGAATCCCATATATATATATATATATATATATATATATATATATATATATATATATATATATATATATATTTTATGTACGCTGTATCAATGATATACCACGAGATGTATAACTTTTTCTTTAAAAGAAAAAGAGGCTTACCAAATTATCCAGATCACACACACACACATCACAGTACATATCGTATAATGTTGACAGGGTATGCAACTTTCTATCTTTGATTATATAAATCCCAAGGCAAGTGCACACATACCGCTACAATGAATATATTCTTGTAGGTTACTTGGATTAAGTTCAATTTCAAGGTTTTCATCCAGCCCAAATTCTTTTTCTCTCTCTCCCCAGGTTTCTGAGTATTTTTGTCCCTTATGCATGCAAGGGGAGGGGGAACGGAAAGCAGAGAGGATTGCAATGAAATTGTGTACCATATTAAATCCATTTAGAAAACGGGGACTATCAATACTTTTTATTGTTATTTTCATATGTCACTAGTGATTAATGAGTGGACAGCACACAGTTGCAAGAATGTTGATATATGCGCATGATTGCATCATGGGCAGATCACAATTTGATATACCAACAGTATTGGTATATCAAATTGCTTTATACCAACACTTTAAAAGTCACGTTATTTATAACATACATATATATATATATATATATATATATATATATATATATATATATATATATATATATATATATATTGAAACGTAACTGACAAGTTAAAATATAAATATATAGTACCTGCTGTGAAAATGTGATTCAAATATTCATATTATAAAATGGAAATTATGCACTCTAACAGGGATAGACTGATTACAGAAACTGTGGACCATTAAGTAAAAGAAGATTGCGATATATGTAATCATATATAAAGGTGATGATATGTGTACTTTGGGGAGATCGCAAATATGAAAATTGCAGAACATAAAGATTTATGAACTGTACTCGACTTCTCAGTTTTTTCGCCTTGCTCGCGGGATAATGCCCAGGACTAATATGAACTTCTTCTGACATCAGGCGAGTAGATTTCGAAAATCCTAATAATAATAATACGAGGGTCTATTTTTCTGCATCAAATTGAGGACTTGTACTGGTAACTGATGACGAGATTTACAACTATAACCATTGTACTAGATGGGCGAGGGGGAGAGCATAAAATCAGATTCAGTTATATTTTATTCCTACTTTTTGAACATCTGACATCATCAGTTTTCAATTTTTAACATGTAATATATTGCACTTGAACAGTTTCAGATCACATATCGTAACAAGTTCATGATCCCTCCTCCAAGAAGATCAAACTAATAGGACCAAAGCAACACTGTTGTGTTCATATTAGACATCAGATCAGCACCATATTTGTTTAGAGTGATGCATTGTTACAGTGGCATTTTGCAATAAAAGCAAAACTGGTGGTGGTTTGTCCTTGTACATATTATACAGGTGGTACAATGCAAGGATTTATTCTCTTAATATAAATGTCGGAAGTAGCCGAGACTCTAGATACCGCTGACATATAAAAGCACAACGTTAAAAACATGTAACAACGCTTGTGATGTATATTTAATTTGTATTTTGTTGGCCTTTATCCATGATTATTTGTTACATATATCTAAATTGTAAGATTGACTTTGGTCAGTAGTTGAGTTTAATGCCTACCTGACAAAACTCTTATTGTTGTGTAAACAATATAATACATAGCTAATATTTCTCTATGGTTTTAGATTATATATTAAGATCATTATTACTGGAGGTAAACATGTTTACTTGAGTTTGAAATTAGGACGCTGGTGTTCCTCTTAGGAATTCCAAGTGTATCTGCTGCATTATATGTTCTTAACTGAAGTTTTAGTAAGAGACCTGATCTTGTTCAAAACTTAAAATATTTTCAAAACAACCTTCAACATGGTTCTGTTATTAAATTGGGGGGGGGTAACAATGGGAGAAGTAAACAGAACTTCTTTATTGCATGTCTTAACATCAGTTTTTGAGGACTTAATTTAGCTTCTGTTTCAGTTAATATTTCAGAGGATTGATTTCCTTAAATTATTCACTGGAATTTCAAGATGCTCATTATTACATCTTGGACTAAATCACTATTTTGGAATTGTACTGAATTCATTCAAAGTCATTTTGGATTATATCACCATGATACATGAAGATTGTTGGCACATTAGCACATTCGAGGCTACCGACATATCATCAAGATCAATACTGGAATTTGTTTGGATCACTACCGGAATTCATTTGAAGAAGAGAAAGACAAATGCAATTGCAGAAAGAGGGAGAGTTGCAGAAAGAGGAAAGAGAGAGAGATAGAAAGAGAAGATATGCAAATGGAGTGTCATATCAGTCATATCACTACGATCTCTGCAGCATGGCAGTATATAGTGATGTCTAACACTGGGACATCATGCACACTGTCCCACCCAGTCACATTATCCTAACATCAGGCCAACCATTCCCAACACTAACCTCTTAATGCTGAGCACCTAGCAAGGCAGCTGTTAGTACCATTTTTACATCTTTGGCATGACTCTGCCAGTGTTCAAACCAGCAACCTCCCACATCCGGGATGGACTCTCTAGCCACTAGACCACAGGAGTGGTCGATAGACAAATGGAAATTAAAAAAAGAGATGGAAATACAGAGAGAAAAAGAATGCAATTTAGATTAAAAATTAGAACTGAAAAGTAAAAAGCAACCTCTCCCTTTACATACAAACTCATGTTTTGATGCTATCATAAATAATAGGAGCTTCTCGTGGGTCGGTGGTTCTTTCTGGGGTTTTCCTGGGTTCTTCCTCCACCAATAATACTGGCTGCCACGTATAGCCTATCTTGTGCTGAAAAAATGGCATTAAACCCTACAACAACAACAACATAAATAATAGATTAGTACCAATTTTTAGAGAAGAGGAAGTAGATCAATATGGCCAAGACAGCACTGGAATATATCTTTACAAAGTGTACTTATTAGCACAGCTAATAAAATCTACACTTCACGGTCATTACAACAAAGTGTTAATTATGATGTGGTTAAGGAATGTATCTTGAAGGGTGCCTGACGTATATCAACACAGGTTAGGAATTTCAAAATGGAAACTGGACAGACCCAGGTCGAATTTGAAAGAGAAAAAGAACAAATACTGGATCAGAGGTGCTCGGCCAAAAAAGGTTGATCAAGATTAACATAACCTCAGACAGCTTATATTAGTTGAAAAGTTCAAATGTCATTTCCATAGTGAGGTCAAGACCTAGAGTGGCAAGTAAAAAGTTGAAATGCTAGAAAATGCTGCTTATACAGCTGAGGATTATTCCTTGACTCAAAAGTTTCTTTTGTCTTTAAGTCTTCCTCTCAGCAGTTGTCTGGTAAAAATCATCTCATTCTTGTATCAGTACTCACAAGTCTCAGTCTGGCACATGTTTTAGATATCATAATTATGACAAGACCAATAAGAAATCTTTATCTCGTCCTATGTGCACTTATTGTAACAAGAAAGTGCATGTTATTTCTGATTGCTACAGAATGAAAAATAAGCAACATAATAAGACAGACTTTCCAATGCTCTTATTTTAAGAGGTCAAGCTCACAGCCCTATATTGAAAGCAATAAATTTGTTGGATCAAATAAATCAGTCTGATTTTATTATTGAGAATTATAAGCCATTCATGTTGAAAGGTTCTATATGACCTGTGGGCAATTCTGCCAAGCCCATCCCTATTAAAATATTAAGGTACACAGGAGCTTCTCAGAGTCTTTTATTATTGGGTACATTGCCCGTATCTGAGAAAAACTCTAGTCAGAGTGTTCTTATTCAGGATGTAAAGTCCGGCTTTATTTTTCCTCTCCATCGTAGCGAACTCATGACCACTGGATTACGAAACACAATGATCCACCTACTGAGCTGCTATGGCCACCTACCCAATAATGTTTGAAACCAAAATATTAAAAATAAATAACAGTAGGAAGTTGAGAAGAAAAAGAAAAAGATAAAATGGTTAAATTGCATTATAATTTAATTAAGCCATCCAGATAAGCATGTATGAGTATGACACATATTTCACTGCATACAGTAAATGACTATAATCATCATTCCACAAAAATTTTTAATATAAAAGATGCAAATGCAAAGAAATTAATTTCAGTCAATTTGTATGTCATTATTGAATAAATACAAGAAGCTGACCACAGCCTGTATGTTGAGTCCACTCATGAACAATATTCAAAATGTTGGTTACAATGGTATTAAAGTGAAAGAAAGTAAAAAACTGTACCACTGAGGGTAATCTAGGGTGTTGACAGATAAACGAAATTACATCAACTTCCATCTAAGGTGGAGGAGTCTTGACAAAAATGGCATCACAGGAAGACATGTGCAATACTACTGCATTGTTACATGAAATCATCATCTTAGTTATCTTTACTGTCTGCATGAACAATCTCTATTATAATCAGACAAGGTAGTTCCTTCCAAACTTGATGAAACGTCAATCTGTCAATTTGTTTTTGTAAGGAACATCAAGACAATTTCCTTTGTAAAGTGTAAAAATGTATTTGAATAATTCAAATAATTTCATCTTTACTTATTCAGAGAAAGAAGCAACAAAATTTAAGTTATCTGTCCTATAATTCCATTAGATTTTTTGCCCTGAAGTCCAAAAGACTGATAAAATTTAGAAGTGGACATCAGACCTTTGAGCACACTAAAAAAATTGCTAAAATACAAGTCAAGAATATAGATGTGACATAATCTCATTGATTGACATTTTAAACATCTGACAAACAGAACAGTTGCATAAACAGATCCATCTGAAAGATGTTTAATAAGTTTTGCCTTCAGAATATTCAGACAGACTTAAGTTGGAGCAATAAAATTGTACTAGACTTGCACTTACGGTATGCAATGTCCAATTTCAAAACTGCTGTATATTTCTTACCAAAGTATACATGTCTCAATCTATTATGGGTAAAGAAATTAAAATCCAAACTTCTTTAAAACTAATATGAAAAATATGTACAGGAAGAGCATATTTGTAAAATGAAGCAAAATTTAAACAGCATGTTAAAAAAAACGTACTGAATAATTATACTGAAGTAATCTTGACTTCTGAGACAACACTCCATTTTCTGATGGAAATATTCAAATTTAAATTTTTGAAACATGGTAATACTTCCAATGTTAAATATATAAGAACTACATCACTGACAGGAAAAATATTTGGTAAGAAAAATATGAAAAGGTACAAATAACAAAACTATAAATCTGAACACCAATTTAAACTTCCTTGGCCTGAATGCAAATTAATCAAATTACCAAAATGAAATCTAAGAACACATTGTAATCACAACTGGAAAATCTACCCTATTTGTCGGCCTATAAGTCACTGTGAAATTTAAGTCGAATTTGCACATTTTGTACAGTTTCTATCCTTCATCCATATAAAAGTAGATGCTGAGTATAAGACAAGTCCAGAGCAATACCTTGTATTTTTCACTAGTGTTTGTTCCACATAGCATCATGAATTTTCCATAAATTAGCAGATCAGCACTATAATGTAGCTAAAAGTACCTAATTTGTTTCACACAAAATATTTAAAACAAATTAGCTACTGTCAGCTACAGACAGACCCGGCTGGTTGCATGTGCGAAGTGCGCAATGCACACTGGTGCCTTTTCATTTTCTGTTTGTTTTATTCACAATTTTATTCAACAAAAAATTTTGGAAAGGCGCCAGACATTCATGGCACACACAAGAAAAACACCACGTGCCAGGCCTGGCTACAGATGACCTGAAAATTTAATGATTTACAGATAGGATAAAATTTGCAAAGCTGTGTGAAATGAACTTTAGCAACTTCCATTTTCAGGAATATTAATAGTATGTATTTCAGATTACAGGGAAACTGCATCACTGATGCTAAAATGTCTTTTCCAGAGTTCTGTTTTGATGAGAGAGGCATGTGCATTCCATCGCATTTCATGCTATTTTGTACATTACTGCCCTGTTTATCTGCAGCTTTTGTGAAAGAGAAAACAGTAATAAACTAAACAGTAAATGTAAACTAATACATACCATAATCCTTCAGTTTCAAATATAAATATTCACAATATTTATATCCATATAGACTCCATTTAGGTCAAATCCCAAAAATGACCATTGAATCATACTGTGTAATTTTCTTGGTATGCACAATGACCTCTCCTTTCCCAACAAATAAAAGTACATGTACACTTCCTGTAGTTAGGTGGCATGTGGTTTTCATCTTTGCTCATGCTAGTTGTTAGTCTGAATGACATTTCTGTCATCGAGTACAAAATGTTTCACTG
The DNA here is from genome assembly GCA_016617855.1 of Megalonaias nervosa. Classification (NCBI taxonomy): domain Eukaryota; kingdom Metazoa; phylum Mollusca; class Bivalvia; order Unionida; family Unionidae; genus Megalonaias; species Megalonaias nervosa. The sequence continues at coordinate 14,519 of JAECUM010004698.1, read as the reverse complement.
GTTAAGAAACTTGCGCAAGTAAGCACCTGGCATTACATGGTACTGTATTCATAATACCCTATGGGTAGTCTCATTTCCCGATTTGATCTGGTCTGCCGAACATTGACCTTAAACAGGTTTTAACTGGAATGACTTGACTCAAGCATTAGTGTATTTAATTAGCATGTAAATAACACTGCAAAGCTGTTTTGTGCTTGAGACAATGGATAATTAAAACTAGAAGGAATTGTTGACACAGTGGTATCAGTTGATAATGGAACGTTGCATTGTCTTTGTACAGGAGTATGATCACTATTGTCAACTATTTTTACAATTCAGATTACAATTGTCCTGAAAACTCTCTCTCATATCAGGGCATATTTTATTTGATCATGAGGTGCAAGAAGAAAAATGCAATGAAATACCTGTCTTTGTCAATGTTATTCATTTTCTAATGCACATATATGTTATCAAATTAAAACAACATACAGTACTAGTACATACTGTTTAGCACAATTACATCTTATGCACATGAATTTAATATAGAAAATCATGTAGACATTTTAAAATCCTTCTCAATGTCAGGTGCTAATTTTTTTAGTACGTGATCTCTTTCCAAAATGATGATTATTTGACACATTATTTTCCATATTTTGGAGAAAAATATTTTTTTTAAATAACAAAAAATTACACGATGAATGATAACATAATTTGAATGACATAATCCATATACATGTCGATTTGGAATATAAGACGAAGTCCAGACTTGCTAATCCAAAAGTATAAACTTATAGGCCAGCAATTATTTATCATCTGTTTAAATTTTGCAGGTAAAGGTTCTAGTTTGCTTTAGCTTTAACATAGCTTTGGATTTTGAATTTTTGATAGACTTTAATCTGGCTCCATGGACACCTTGCCATAATAGGTTCCTTCCTCTTTGCCTCTTCACATGCTGCATTTCCTGATAGTGAAGCAGTTCTTATAAATTGTCCCAGTTATCTTTGTACAGCTGCCTTCTCCTCCTTTGACCATGGTACTCTAGTCATTTTCTTCTTTTTTGCTTTCACACTTGACTTGCATCCCCTTTTACTTTCAGATCTTACATTCCCCAAACACTAATACCATTTTAAACAGGAATTGTTCAACTGTTTACCATGTAAGGCCTGTTCCACTAAAACATACATGGGACCCAGGGAAGGCACTTTTAAAGTGATAATTCACCCAAAGATGCAATTTATAATTTTCTTATCATTTCAATATGAACTCTGCAAAATCAAAGTACCCTGGCATATATCTAGTTTTAAAAAACTGCCTTCCCTGGGTACCAGGTATGTTTAAATGGAACAGCCCTAAGCAATGTACAGAAACCAATACTGACAATAGGAAACATTAAAATTAGGATCTTGAGTTCACAGTGACAAATATATTATTGTAACATACTAATAATTTTCTTTAACAGCAACAGCTACCAGTGAATATCATCTACAAGCACAGTAAACATTATGTAACATTATTAACCTCAACATTACAGCCATATAGTATATGAATTGTAGCCAGTAAAAAAAAAGTAAACAAGTTTATTTGTTAATATCTCTAGGAACACATCAAATCAAAAAAGGAATAATGTGCCATTAACTAAATATGATTTAGATATACTGGAACAATTAGATTTGACATAAAATGAACTCAGTTTAATATTGTGGGATAATGTTATCACTGATTTTTATTACATAATCTTGAAAGTACAGATGTTAGCATTAACAGTGATTTCTTTATTTTCATGTGTAAAACTTGTGGTTTGTAAAAAATATATTTCTGCTGGTGCTCTAATGCTCCGAAATATAATTATTTTGATACAACAAAAGGTCCAAGCAATCTAGTATGATACATTTAGATAACATGTTATAATCATGTCATTTCAACTTATAGATATTACTAAGCGGATATCCTTAATACATGTGCTCATTTTCCAATACAGATCATCATGGGATCTTGAAATTGGTTTTTTGTGGTAACCATCAAGAAAGAAATTCACAGCCTTAATGGTTTTTGTGATCACATCTAGATTTTGGGTTGTTTTTTTAAAGCATTACACATCAATTTATTTCAAGTGCTAAACCCCAGGGGCATCAAGTTTAATAAATTACCTACATAAATTCCACTGTTATGTATATTTAATTTGCATTTTTTGTTAGTTATTTTTTTTTTACCTTTGTATTTCATTACATGCTATTGTAATGTAACATTGTATGTTGGGTGTGACCTTGTCCAAAATTGAGTTCATCTTCTGCTTGACCTGAATTGACATTTTTTTAAATTTTATTTTGTAAACAAATAATACATAGCTAAAATATTTTCTATGTGTATGGGCTTAATATCAGGATCATTATTAATAGAAGAAGTAAATATGTTTAATTGGGTCTAGGTCTAGGTTTTGAAATTCCCTTAGTGTAATTTACTTAGTCCAGGTTCTGCTTTCTAATAATAACTAACATTTTTATTTTGTAAACATCATGATCATTCTAGAAGGTTATTGTCCATTAGGTATTAGGTTTTGTTTTAGAAATTGCTAAAAATGACTTGAGGTCAAGTAGAGAAATATATAATCCTGTAAATGAGAGGATTTTTCAGTCATGCTTTAAGATCTAGCACTTTCAAGTTGAATTATAAGCTGTATTCAGTATTTTTTTTCGGACTGGAATCTTTTTCTTCAAATTATTGAATTCAAGTGATTATTTTCTCTGGAAATACAAAAGTGCTCTGATAAAATTCTTGGATAAAGACATTCACTGGAATTTATAGTGAATTCAAACCTGGAATGATATTACTGTGATTCAACAAAAGACTGTTGGAACATCAACACTCTGCAAGCTACTACAGACACATCAATACCCTCAGCTTTGGATTTAATTTATTCAGGGCTTTAAATTATTAGGACTTGTGTCTGTAATTCTAGGATTATTTGGGGCTTAATGCATAATACCATAAGTTCCTTTTAATTATATTTTCACTTTGTATTCTAGGGAAATAAATTATTTATTGAATTTTACAAAGCTTATTGCTTTTCACTCTTTTCTGTTACTTATCTTAAGGGCATGAACTTGTAACACATCTCTTTCTTCTTCTTCTTCTTCTTCTTCTTCTAAACTATCATCCTGAAGGTCTTCAATAACATCTGTAAAAATAAGTCTTCAAATATATTTTAAAATGTAAGAATTGAATACATGCCAATTGTTTTCATTATCACAAATGTAATAACAAGATAACCAGACCTGCTATGTGTCTTATATCTTGCTACAATCTGACCTTTAAAATTGGGACCTATCAGATATGTGAAAATGGTGAACCATAATGTATATTTACATACAGTTTCATCATCATATTTCATGAAGCTAAGAAAACTGCATATCAGATACATAAAACACATTAGACAGAAAATGTTTCACTGTACATGACACTCTGTCTAGCTATGATACATATCTGGGTTAAATATCAGCAAAAAGACATGAACGGACAAAACAACACTGCAGAATAATCGGACAGACTTTGGATAGCACAATGACAACATCATCCTTCCAGCTATTTTTAATAATAATGAGAAATATTAGATTGCAATGGGAACAAAAAAATGAATGAGCAATATGCAGAACGAGGTCATCAAAATCAAAGTAATTATATTTAAACCAATTAACTGGAATTTTAACAAGCAGAATGTTATCTATACCTAGACTTTGTGCTTTACCAAGGAGTCAGGATAATCAGTCTTTGGTTGTATCAACAACTCATTCTCGTTTTTACTATGCAACAGAAGTTAGAAGCAGTATAAGAAGCTGCTACTAGGGTACCAGTCAGTCATACTATGCAGGGCATCACCCGATATATAGTGGTAGAGGGTCCATGTACTGCCTGGACAATCACTGCTCTATAGCATAACCTACCAGCAGTCAATAGCAAGGACAAGTTTTCAAGAATATCTCTCATACCAGACAGCCCATATTGATAAAACTGCTCAGATTTGATTCTAATTGTGTTAATCATACAAAATTTACTCTGCTGCCTTTCTGTTTACAGAAGTATATACAGATAAAATCAAGTAGTTTTGTTTTTCAAAATGTGTTGACCATCATTTCAGTAGACTGATGAGTTATGGAAGCAGAGATATGCCCAATATGTTTGAACCAAATGTAAATTTCTATTAACAAAATGACTAATCACTTTTGGTGGCAAAAAACTTTTTAAAAAAACTAAACTACTTGATTCTGTTTGGATATGGGGCCCCGAGTGGTCTAATGTGCTCACCATTATGGATCACTGCGATCTCACCTCTGTCTGCATGGGTTTGAGTCTCGGGTTCAGCCAATGTGGGTATGTGAGAAAGCTTGCTAGTAGCTTCTCGTGGCTCGGTGGTTCTTTCCAGGATTTTCCTGGGTTCTTCTCCACCATTGATACTGGCTGCCATGTATGTGCTGAAAAATGGCAATAAACCCTACAACAACAAAAACAACTGTCTGGATATACTTTCACGAGGAAAAAGGTGTCATGACCAAAGCAATTAGACAATGGAACATGTATGCAGCAGAAATTGTTTAGGAAATGTGTGTGTGTGATTTGAATTTTTAATGTACATGTAGCTTTAAAGACTTTTCAGTCATATCGCTATGATGTCTGCAGTGAGACAGTTTATAGTGATGTCTAGCACTGGGGCATCAAGCTACAGACATGTAGCATCTTTTCCCACCCAGTCACACAGCACTGGCCTTAGCAAACATGGGACCCGATTTGGATCATTTTGGCAGGGCCCCCTGGATTACACACAGTGCTCCCTGTGAACAAGGCATTTGAAAATAAACTTTGAAACAAGTTTTGTATGATACTGAACTTAAAAACTGTTATATGATATTGAACTTAAAATCAGTCCAACTGGCCTAAGGCCAGCCCTGCAATCACATTATCCTGACACCAGGCCAACCAGTGCTTAGCACTAACCTCTTAATGCTGAGTGCTAAGTGAGGCAGCTACTAGTACCATTTTTATAAGTCTTTGGTATGACTCAGCTGGGGTTCGAACACACGATCTCCTGCATCCATTTCAGATGCTCCAACCACTAGGCCACTGGCACAGTTTGTTCAGGAAGTAAGACAATGACCACCCCTAATCCCACTATACATATCAGGGGTGTTATGTTGCTCAGTTAGCAAAATCTTAATACTATAGCAGTCCATCATTCAAGCAATAATTTCTAATTTCTAAAACAGCAATGCAGCCAGTGCCTCTAAAATTTAATTCTTTACTGGCCACTTAACGGGGCCTTCAATGGGACAACTACTTAATTCATGAACATCATTTAAGAGTCAAATAAAGCTAGTCATAATATTACTTTAAATACTGCATAAGTAACAAAAACTATGCACTATTCATTTGATTCTACAGAAAATATGGATAAGGAATCTCAAGGTAGAAACAATCATGTTACTGTTTTGACAAGGTATGCCATCCTTGTACACAGAGGCAGGGTTCTCAATAGATTTCCAAACGAAAGAGTCATTTGACAATTAATTCCAAAATTTCAAGGGCATTTTATAATATGTGTCTTCTCAAAGGCTTTAATTTAAATCGTTCCTAACACTATGCTGTATATGTTTCGATATTGCAGTTATATTAATGTGCTTTATACATGAGAAATCATTGTCTATAAAACAGCAGATACTATAACAGTAACATCCTACAGTACTCCATTTTGATGATACACTGTTTTGACCCCATGTCATAAACTCCCAGTTCTCAAGAGAATGAATCTCTCAATGACAAAAAAAATTACTTGCCATAAAAAAATCCATTGCACTAATTATCCAGTTTTGAATCAGTAAAGTTCTCATCAAAGTCCTTAGTAACTATTTTGATGAGGCAAACCAACCTCTGCTTAAAACAGTCAGCTACTAAACATGTGATGGCAATGTGACAGACAGTGGACACCCACATCAGTAACACTGTTTAGAATACTGTAATGAATTCTCAAGTTCCATGAAGAGTTGTTGTAACCAATTTTTTGAGGTGGTTCTTTGTTACTGTAATATGCACATATTTACAAGAAACGAATACTTTTATGATACATTTCATAGTTGTATCAGCGTCCTTTACATTTGTTTTAGGGGACACAAGTGGTCGAGTGGTCTAAAGCACTCACCATTCTGGATCACTGCCATCTCACCTCCGTCTGCGTGAGTTTGAGTCTCAGGCTCGGTTAATGTGGGTACGTGAGAAAGCTTGCCAGTAGCTTCTCTTGGGTCAGTGGTTCTTCCCGGGGTTTTCCATGGTTCTTCCACCACCAGTTATACTGGCCCCCATGTATAGCACTAAACCCTACAACATCAACATTTGTTATATATCAAAGTACTATGACCTTAAATCAGATGATAAAAGTAATTTTACTTTAAAAGTAAATTTTCAATAATCCTTTAACAGAATCTTGATATTTAACTTAATCTGACAGATATAATTTAGTTCATTTGAAGTCAAAGGTAAGATGGATAATAAATTGAAATTAAAATCTTCTCCTGTAACTTTGTCTTTTGTCTATGATTATCTGTACTTCTCAAGAAATGAGTTATGATGGATGCATATGCACATTGGCCATTAATTTTTTAAAAATGGGTCATAAGCTAAATCTGATAAGGTATTTTTTTTACTAACAAGTAAGCAATTTTATTATAATACCATCATCATTTTCCCAAATTTTATTATTTTTGCTTTTGAGACAAAATCTCTCCCCCAATCAAAATCATGATAATATAAGAAAACCTATAGGAATGCTAAAGTGAGTTCTTTTGTCTCATTTTCCCTGTAAATCTGAGTTTTCTATGTACTACTGTTGTTACTCTAACATATTGTTTTATACTGAAGCATATATTACAACAGTGGCACGGGGAGTAGTAGACTTGTGTGAAGGTGTGAAGTGCGACAAATCTTAACTCAGGTAGTTTGGGAGCCATGTATCTATGGATGACATCACCAAGACTTGTATGTGGGAACCATATATTTATGGTCAAATGTCATCTAGCTCTGTGTGCAGATACCATATATTTATGGCACAGGACAGTGATGTCTTCTGATGTCCAATCTAGGCCAACTATTAATTGTGTGCTAATAATAGCAGGAAGACAGCACATGTAATAGTCCATAGCTCTGTATCACTGTAACAAAACATAAGTGAAACAAATATTACAACAGACTTATTTCCCCAAGAAAGCTGTTGTCAACACTGTATGTTGACGTAAGCAATATGGTGGCTGTTAATTATAGTTGCAGTCTCACAGCTTACTCATAGCCAGTTGCCGCTGACTACCGTATATATGTATGGAATAGTCCTAAGTAGAATAAAGTTTGTTAGGGTTTTGTGTGGAAGTGTAGAGGTATAAATAACAATATGCAGAGTTTTCCAAATTTAAGAATTATTTGACATATCACATGTTGACATGGCTATCCCATTCAGTAACAATATCAAGTTCCACTAAACTGAGCTTAAACTATCATCTGAATATACCTCCCCGTTTGTACCCACCCCCCTTCCAATTTAAAAAACAAAAAGCACAAATGAGATCAAAGATGCTCAGAACTTAATCAGTTCATTTATTGATTTATAATTTCAAACCTGATTATGCCCAGTGGGGCCCTAACACAGTTATCATCTGCACATTTCACTTTAAATGAAGTTTTCAGTTTAAAAGACTGCCATGCTTGTCAGTCATTTCTGGTTTCTGGACAAGTCCATTTTCAGCAAGGGGGTATATGCAGGACTACACATGGATATGCATAGAAGGAAAATACTATGTTGTCTGCTTCCGATATTTACAATGTTGAATCAAGCAAATGAAAATGACAACTACAAATTTGCCTTTCCCGTGGATTTAACAAGCAGTGTAAATTCTATATTCATGTGTGGAAAGAGATATAAAACTAAACTCTAAACATTATGGTAATTTATGGAATTATCAGGCAGTTACCGAATAGGATGAACTATGTCACAATGCTGTCTGAGGAAAAGAGACTCGCCTTTAGTGTATGCAATATGCAGCCGTGATAGTATGGAAAGACCATTAAGCTTGAAAGGTGTGGAGGATGCTAGTGTTATTGCCACTCTGGTCAGAGTCAGGTTAGAAATTCAATGAATGAAAATGACTAAGTTCTGTGCGCTTTTTCTCACATTAAAGATTTCCATTACTGAAATCAGTGGTGGGGTACAAACAATCGAGGAATTATATCTATAAATACTCTAATGCAGTCACACTTGACTATTAAGCAACAGGTGGTGTGCAGTCAAAGACAAAGTAATGGCAGAAGTGATAAGACAGTCAGAAGAGTAATGATAGGAAAGGCAAAAATAAGTAAATGAGTGTCAGGGTATGTTTTCGTCCCTTCATACTCACACCAATCTGGCTACCTTAGAGGCGATGAGATAAGGGACCTCAACTGGCACAGCCCTGAGAATCACTAGGTCTTACTTGTAGCTGACTAGTTCATTAGAACGTGATTTTGGAATGTTCCTGCTTGTGAGACACCCAGTCAGGATTCAGACTATAGTAAACAAGTTTGTTTATCAATGAGTCTGTCATGTACAGAGCCTTATCTTCTGTTGGGGGATATATTGTATCATCAAGAGTGAGAACTGTACTAGCTTGAAAGGGGCCAACCATTTACTTTTCGAGGGTATCAGGTACTGAGGTATTCCTTTTCCTTTCCTTGCCTATCTGACTTTTTTTTTATTTTCTTTTTCTTTTTCGTTCTTTTTTTTGGGGAATAATAAAAACAAGAAAACAAGAAAAAGCACAATATTCTTCTTATACTATAAAGTTCATTTTGCTCTGCTTCTCTCTGAACAATGAAGTTGAAAAGGAAATGGAAGAGAGAGAGAGAGAGAGAGAGAGAGAGAGAGAGAGAGAGAGAGAGAAAGTGATCAATGTGAACTGTTTGTGATATGAGAATATAATAATCAAGACCTTCACACAGGGGCTCATATCACTGCTTACAATTTAACTGTCAGTCATAATATTATTTTATACTATGTGTGACCGATAGTTAAATATAAGCAATGATATGAGGTCCTGTGCATCTAGCTCATTAGTAAAATGGAATACAAGCAAGTTGTCACAGATGATAACGAATGAAAGAACGAACAGCTGTTTTGGACGAATATAATAAACAACTTTATAAAGAATCTTTTTGTTTCTTACCAGACTGATCGAGTATGTCTTGCCATCTTCCAAGAGTTAGGTCACAGGTGCATTAAGTCTCGAAGCAATAAAATCCATGTACACACCAAATCAAGCGCCAAAAACACCGCACTATATCAGTTGCACCGGGCTTAAAATATCGCACTTTCTACTGGCATCACCAGTTTACCATTATTACAAAACTGTTTTTTTTAAATCACTAATAATACTAGTAATTATTTTTATGAGTTGTATTTATAGGCATACAAAATTTACAGTGACATTGTACAGAAGCAATGTTCTGATTGGATGACAAACAATCAGAAGTCACACGCCTTCTGATTGGCTAAGCATTTGCACACCAGTCTACAGCCCAAGGAGACCACAAATTGTGTGTACTATATACACAGAGTGTAACTGTCTGTCAGACATTACCAACTTTGTGAGGACTTTCACAATAACACATAGTTTATCTCTTATGATCATTCTTAACCATTTGCCAATGAATCATTTCGAGGACTGATGTGTAAGTCCTCACAATGTAGTCACGTCCTCAAGATGTTGGTGTGCATTCACTCTCAGGTCCTCGCAAGTATACCAAAAAACACACACACACACACACATAAATATGTCACTAATCAATATTCTGAAAGAATAATGCATTGACCTTAGGGTATGCTATATTCAATTTTATTCAAGTGTATGTGTGTGTGTGTGTGTGTGTGTGTGTGTGTGTGTGTGTGTGTGTGTGTGTGTGTGTGTGTGTGTGATTTGGACTTTTAACATAGCTTTTAACAATTTTTCAGTCATATCGTTATGATGTCTGCAGTGTGGCAGTTTAAAGTGATGTCTAGCACTGGGGCATCATTCTGCAGACACAGAGCATGATATCCCACCCAGTCACATTATCCTGATACAAGCCCAACCAGTCCTAACACTAACCTCTTAATGCTGAGCACCAAGCGAGGCAGCTGTTAGTACCATTTTTGTAAGTCTTTGGTATGACTTGGCCGGGGATGAAACCCACGACCTCCCACATCCGAGGCAGACGCTCTAATCACTAGGCCACCGGAGCGGCTTTATTAAAGTGTAAAGTTTTGTTTAACAAATCATTAAATTATGGCATATGCGGAAATTGTAACACGTTTGTTTCTATTTATTTTAGCTTTAATTGCAAAATTTGCTACATCAAAGAATAATATTAAATAAGCAAAGCCTATGATAATTGCAATTGATTAATTTCCCATGATTTCATTGACAGACATATGCTGAAATTTTAACACATATTAATTTTTTTCTATCTGTCTAGCTTATATTGCAAAATCTTATATCAAAGAGTAATACTAAATAAGCAAAGCCTAAGATAAGTGCAACTGATGGATTTCCCATGATGTTATTTTCAGACATATGCAGAAATTGTAACACATGCTAATTGTTTTCTGTTTGTCTAGCTTTTATTGTAAAATCTGCTATCAAAGAGTAATATTATATAGGCAAAGCCTAAGATAAGTGCACCTGACTCACTCCCCATGATGTTCTTGACAGATATTGCAACATGTGAGCAATTCCTATCAATAACAAAGGATGCTATACCATATACTATATTGCATGGCATATATCTGGGTCAATTCTACAGGGGTAAGTCTCTCATTTTGCCTTAACAAAAAGGTTAAGTTCACTTCCCTTGCCTTGATTTCATGTCATTTGTCCCAACCCCTTTTGTTACAAAATAATGCAATAATAAAAGTAATATTTGCAAGTAGTAAAATCAGGCTATTTTCAAAGTCCATTAGCACATTTCATATACTGAACATTTTATTTATTTTACACACATCCAAAATATCACTATCATGAAACTTCTAGTTTCATTTATTTCAGGTAGCATTATCAGAATTTTAACAAGCAAAATGCTAGACCAACTGGTAGATCCTTTTTTTTTATTACATCACTGGTAGTGGAGACCAACCATGCTGGTCACAATTTGGAATGAAGCTTTCACCCTCCAATCAGTTCTCACTAACAGAAGCTTGCTAGTAATTAATAAATTTATTTGAACTGACCTGACAGAACACCTGTGTATCCATCATTTACTGACCTTTTGTAAATTGCTGACATATGTGTGGACAGCAGCAATACCCAAAGGCAAGAGTAACGCCTGGAAACTTTCTAGTGAGGACTATATCACTAAGAACTTGGCAGCCAATATCAACACTCTTACACAAATTGAAATCTAATTGATTATACTTACTTTATCCTGATGGAATCAAAATCTGACAGTAGCAAATGGACACATTTTCATGTTCCATTCTGCTGGTTGGAATGTGATGGAAGCCGGGAATACTGAAACTGGATTAGGTTGAAGAATGTTTCTTTAATGAAACAAATAAAACTATACTAGTACTGAAGAAAGTGCTTAGATAACTTCATTTCATTCAATATATTTATCATCCTTTTAACTTATTTTGGCATTCGCAGCTCCCATCATATTAGAACCAACTGAAATGTAGGTCAAAGGAACATGAAAACATGTCCATTTGCTTGTGTGAGAATTTGAATTTATTCCAAAAAAGACATCAGAGTAAGTAAAGTCTGCCAAAATCAACCTGACTTTAATTTATGGAAAAGCTACTATACATGCTGCCAAGTGTTTGAGATATTCTTGAAAATTTGGACGCTCGCTCCTAAGTCAGTCAACATCGGAACACACTACACAAGGCCCTTATATGGGCAGTAAGATGTAGCACAAAATCATAAATAACGTGATACGTCTTACATTTTTAGACTAGCATCAATTTTCAAGCCCCTCATCACCCTAAATGAATTTGCTACAGAAGTATCTATATATTGATATATGAATATGTATTAGCATTATAGTTCGCTTCAGGCGTGGAGTAGCACTATGAAGTGTTCATGTACAATGTATGTAGAAATAATATCTAGATATCGCACTGTTCTGAAAAATGGGTGCAATATCATTGTGAAAAATCATTGCTGATTTCAAATTACATTGGCATCATACTCGATTTTGAAAACATTGCAAAGGTATAGTTCATTAATTCCAAGAAAAGAAATTATGTTGTCCATGAGTATATATCATCTGGATATGATTCACGTCTGCTTACCTAAATTGCAAACATCGTGAAACCATGGAGGTTGCCATGTTTGTTGTTCTTGTTCTATAAAATTCTCCGTCATTATGTATGTTGCGCTAGGTATAAAAAAAAAATGCAGCTTTAAAAAGTATTCGGATAAATCAGACTCCAATTCTTGTACAAAATATAGGTGGTTTGGAATCCCCCAAACCAAAAATTAATGCCATATAAGTTTTGGAATCCACCAAACCAACATCATACCATACGAGGTTTGGAGTCCCCAAAAACCAACATCACCTGATACTAGGTTTGGAATCCCCCAAACTATAGTATAATACGATACGAGATTTGGAATCTCTCAAACCAGCATCATACCATACAAGATTTGGGATCTAATGTATCGACCTACAGAAAGAGATCGTGGTGTATTACATATGAGAAAATCATTTTTCTCCAGATCACAAGGGTTTGAGATTAGACATCTGTTCACAGAATGAAGACTTACTATGGAACGATCCAGCAACGTATCTGGTCATTCCGTACCCAAGTCGTTTCGTACCCAAGCCGATTCGTACGCAAATGAGTCGTTTCGTACCCAAAGCAATGGTCGTTAGCTACCCAAGGTGCTGGTCGTTTCGTACCCAATGCTATAGTCGTTTCGTATCTAAGTACAAATATAACCACCAATATCATATAAAAAAAGATTACCCATGGTGCTGGTTGTTTCGTACCCAATGCTATAGTCGTTTCGTACCTAAAGTACAAATATAACCACCAATATCATATAGAAAAAAGATATTTCATACGTATTTAAAACTGTTTAAAGCTGTTCAATGTTGCTTTTTTCCTTTGTGATAGATAGATAGATAGATACAAAATTACAAAGGTAATTACACGAACGATCAATGCTAATATGAATCTACATGTTACTGTTCTATTCTGGAAAAAAAAAATGTATGCCGTATTACATGGGGTGCTGTATTGAAAACGTTTCAATACTGGCAGAATCAAAGCATGCGTACATATCTTCGATTATTTAAATAATTAAATAAATCAGTTTTAAAACACAGAAGTAAATATATGTAAAATGCAGTGCCAAGTTAAATCATCCCCCTCTCTCTCTCTCTCTCTCTCTCTGCGCGATTATGTATGTGCATATATTTAGGAGGAAAACAAAATAAAACAGATTATGCCAAACAATGAAAACAAATTTTCACTTGCCATGAAAAAATATTAATATTTATACTCAGTTGAAAACAGAGAGAATTTCAATTATGCCACTAACATGTTAATTTCTTGTGATCGGTGAAAGTGTCCAAAACTTTGCACAGTTATGCTAATGCGGCCGGCAGCCTACCAAAAAATGGATTGGCGGTCCGTATAGTATGCCACGTTCAACACCTTTAAAAGCAGGCGACAAAAATTGAGAGGATAAACATTTGCAATTTTTTCAGTCACGTAAGTCATTACTAAATAATACCAAGGAATATGACAATGTTTGTTAATTTGAACGATATAAAAAAGAATGGACTTATTCAGTTATTTAAACCTGGCCAACGTTTTCTTTTATTTTTACTGGCAATGTGAATTTTTGTTAATTCTTTTAAGGACATATATGCTTTATACAGTGGAAAAAAAATACAATTACTGTAATTATTTGTGTTTGGTCAATTTTTTGCCCGGATATGCTTTGCTCATGCAATTTTTAAGGTAAGAAAAAGATTAGGAATAGAGAATGATAGGGAAATATGATAATACTGTATATTTTACCTTGTAAATTAATGGGTACGAAACGACCAGCACCTCGGGTACGAAACAACTAGCACCTTGGGTACGAAACGACCAGCACCTTGGGTACGAAACGACCAGTTTCCACTGGGTACGAAACGACTTGGGTACGGAATGACAATGAGCCTCCAGCAAACGTAGTAAACAATACCTAACGTTAAACTCATTAGTCCCGAATAAATGTCGCATTTGGAACTAAAATGTTCTGAAAGTAGCCTAGTGGTATAAGTAGTATAGTGGGTTACCGTGGCGTCAATGGGAATTAGCATTACAGACCCCCCCTGGGCCAGTATAGCGTCAAAAAAGTAGGTCAACACCCTGGGCCAGTATAGCGTCAAGAAAGTAGGTCAACACCCTGGGCCTGTATAGCGTCAATGGAAATTTGTGTAGAGCGGTGACTAGGAGACTGGGGGTTTGTAGAGCGATAAGCGAAGGGTTTTATATATATATATAT